>JAODAL010030525.1:0-49820 GCA_025379985.1 Phyllomedusa bahiana
TATTGCCGAACTTGGAAAAATTGGTAACACAATTTTTGGGGCTTTTTTTCCAAGTTTTCCTTGTAAAATTTAAAAACATTTTCAGAAAAAATTGAGTTATTTTTAAAAAATATATATTTTTTTTTTTTAGACCCCGAACGTAAAAAAATTTGTGAAAGCCTGGGGGGGTGATTACTCAGCCCTTGATTTTTCCCTTTAAAGGGGTTGTGTTTCCAATATGGGGTCTTTTTAGGGGGGGTTTTTTATTGATTTGGAACATTGGGTTTTGTGAAACCTGAAAGGCGCCTAAATAAAATCGTAATAAAAAAGAGCCCCCGGGACCAGTAGGTGCTCCTCCTTTTCTGAGGTTTTTGTTGGTTGACCCAAAAAATGCATAGGGCCAAATTGGGATATCTCTGAAAACGGCAGAATTGGGGAAAAAAAAATATTAAAGTTGCATTTCCTGATCACATTTACCTTTTATTTTTTGTAAAATGTATAAAAATTAAAAATTGCAAAAAAGGAAAATTTTTGAAATTTCCCTTCCATTTGTTTTAAATTTTGGGAAAAAACACAAAATGGGTTAATAAATTCCTAAATGCGGTTTTGAATACTTTTGGGGGTAGTTTTTTAAGGGTCATTTGGGGGGGTATCTAACTTTACAGGTCAATCAAAGATTTTTTAGAACTGGACTGGTCCATAAAAAATTTTTTTTTGCAATTTTTTTTGAAAATTTGGAAAATTCTACTAATTTATAAGCCCGCTAATGTCGTAAAAAAAAAAAAAAGGCTTTTAAAAAAAATTTTTTATGAAAAAATACAGCAGACATATGGTAGTGCTAGTTATAAAATTTTGAGTGGAATAACCATCTGTCTTACATGCAGAAATTTTTGAAGTTTGAAATTGGATTTTTTCAAATTTTTTTTCACTTTTAATTTTGATATTTTTCACAAAAATTTTTCAAGCTTTTTTTTGGGACCAAAATTTCTTACTATCTTAAAGAAATGTGTCCGAAAAAAACAATTTTCTAAATCATTTTGGGGTTAAAAGTGTAAAAAAATTTTATTTCACAAAAAGTGACAATGACAGTTTTAAAAAAATGGGGTCTGTCAGAGAGGCCAAAATGGCCCCGGCGGTGGGGTTTAAAAAAAAGTGTTTTTTTGTTAAAAATAAAGGGATTTCCCCCACTAAAAAAGCAAAAAAAACTCAGCTTGACGCGTTTTCGGGTATACCCCGCTTCATCAGAGTGCATGTTTGAAAAGTCACTTTGGAGGGTTTTTTAAAAACGGGCTTTTTTGCATAATGAATTAAAACTTTAAAGGGTGTTTAACAATCATAACTCATTATAATTTCAAATTGTGACAAAGGGGTCCTACGGTAAAGAAAATTTTCAAACCTCTCATGTTTTTTTTGAATACGTTAGTGATTGTGGTGTGTACATCCTTTCAATGTAGTACAAAAGTGGTGCCGTTTTTCCCCTTAACACGTCCGTTTCCCCGTTCTTACACGTTATGTTAACCCCAATCAAAAAAACTTAATATGTTTACCCCAAAATACCAAAATCCATATTTTGCCCTCCTTTTAAAATATTATTCCCTTTTATATGCATATGTGCTAATAAATTGTTTAAAATTTATTGCAAAATAATAAAAATAAAATTTTTTTATGTATAAAATATTATTTTCAAATTTTAGGTCACCGTCTATCTAAAATATTAACCTTAACATACATTTTTCATATTACATGTAATGTTAGCCACAAAATTTTTCTTTTCATTCAACCCTGCGGCTGAATAGTCCGGTGTATAATCCAGTATAATTCTTTCTGTAACTGCTGAAATTAGGGAAAAGCATCCTCCTGGATCTGTCAATGGGGAGTATTGATATTTCCCCAAAAATTTTTGTTTGTGTTTTTCTTTGAGGTGATGTGAACACTTTTTTTTTGGTCCCCCTTTTTTTTACACTAGATCTTTGATTTTTTTTTTACCCAGAAAATCTTTTGTGTGGGCTTTCTGTTTTTTTGTGTGCCCGGAGAAATTTTTGGGTATTTCTTTTTCCTAATCTTCTTTCCAAAATTTGGGTTGTTCTTTTGAAGTATCATTTTAGAACCCAATTCCCTACGAATTCTTTTGATTGTCCTTTGGGGGGATATTTGTCAGCCGGGTTTGTAAGGCGCTCGTGAAGTCAATGAAATTTTGTTTTCTACCTTTTTTAAAATAGTAAAAAAAATCAATAGACCAAAAGAAAAAGAAAAACACAATTTGAGTTGTCTTTGGTTACCATACAAACATCCCCACAACAAAAAAAAGAATTCCATCAAACATGGCATCTATTACAGCAGGTCAGTTTTAAACCTTACACCTTCAGCCGTCCCGTGGGGTATACAGAAGGGCCCCAAATTAAAAAGGAATACTACCCCAAGCAAAGTAAAAAACCCCGTCAATTAAAAAAAAAAAAAGGGTAATTACATCTAATCCAGGTAGATAAATGTAAAAAACCCCCGTAAAAACTTTTTTACAACAGTTTATTAGAAACCAGTGACCAAAGAGAGATTTAAGATCAAAAATAAGTTATCTGCCCGTCAAAATTTTTTATTTTTATATTCATTTTCCTGTAAAAAATTTCGTTTTGGGGGGCACCATTGCCCCTTTAGAGTTGATTAAAGGGCATGATCTAGTGTAAAGAAAAGGTGACCCAAAACAAAGTTTTTGACATCACCTAAAAGAAAACAAAAAAAATTTTTGGGGGGAACTTTTCAATTAATCCCTTTAAATAGATCCAGGGGGGGAGGTTTTCAAATAGTTTTTCACCCGCTACAGAAAAGAATTTAAAATTACTGGATGTTTACACTCAGGACTATTCAGCCGCGGGTTTGAATAAAAATGGTATTTTTGGGTTTCCCCCTAAAACGTTTTTACAGGGTTATAAAAATTATGTTTTGTTAGGGGGTTACATATTTTGGGATAGACGGTGACCTAAAGATTTTTAAAATTTAAGTATTTAGAAATCCCATAAAAAATTTTTATTATGGGTTATTACCCTTTTATAAAATTTTAAAACATTTTTAAATTAGCACATAGTGCATAAAAAAAGGTAATAATATTTGTATTATGGAGGGAAAAATATGTGATGTTGGTATATTTGGATAAACTTTACTATAGTTGTTTTTTTGTTTGGGTTTAAAAACATAATTTTGTGAAGAACGGTATAGGGACGTGTTCAGGAATGAATCCGGCACCACTTTGTGAAATTAATTAAAAGGATTTAACCCACAATAAACAAAAAGTATTCGAAAGGGAAACACTGAGGGGTTTTGAATGATTGTCTTTTGCATCCAGTGGGACTCTTTTTTTAACAATTTGAAATGAAATAAAGGAGGTTTTGTGATTGGTTTTTAAAAACCTTAATGTTCAAAATTAAATTTTGAAATAAGCCTGTTAAAAAAACCCCCCCAAAAATGACTTTTTCAAACATGGCCCCTTCTGATGGGAAACGTTTGGGGGATACCCGAGAAAAGGCCCCAAGGGCTGTAGTTTTTTTTTTTTTATAGTGGGAGAAATCCCCTTTTTTTTTTAACAAAAAAAAACCTTTTTAAATAGAGTGTTTTTTTATCGGGATTCCCTCGGGAGCGCCCAAGTCCCTATTTTTAATTTTTTAAAACCTATTTTTATTCCTCACGCCTTTTTGGGGGGGGGTCCCGGGGATGGGGTCATTTTTCGAGGATTTAAAAGGAGTGATATACGCTTAGAGAGTTGTGCCTATATCGCCGCACAAACCCCTCCCGGTGAGAACCTACGATTTTTTACAAAATTTCTCTATTTAAACTTGCTTCACTATTGCGCGCTCTTCTCTCCTTTTTTCTATATATCATTATCTAGCTATCTATCTATGTATCTATCTGTCTGACTCGGTCTGTCTATCTATCTATTTATCTATCTATCTGTCTGACTCTATCTATCTATCTATCTATCTATCTATCTATCTGTCTGACTCTATCTATCTATCTATCTATCTGTCTGACTCTATCTATCTATCTATCTATCTATCTATCATCTTTCTATTTGTCTGTCTGTCTATCATCTTTCTATCTACAGTATCTATCTATCTATCTATCTGTCTATCTATCTATCTATCTATCTATCTATCTATCTATCTGTCTGACTCTATCTATCTATCTATCTATCTATCATCTTTCTATCTGTCTGTCTGTCTATCATATTTAAATCTACAGTATCTATCTATATATCTATCTATCTACCTATCTATCTAACAGGACTGAGTTTGTGACTATATTATATTATATTGTAACTGTCTATGTATTCTATAAACAGATGTAAATTTTTCTTATGAACAGACATGGCAATAATGTATTTGTATTGAGCTATATATTACCTGCTTGATATTTCTTAGCTATAGAGGAAATATGTCAGCTTTCTCAGAGGAATTAGTGGATTCCTGGGCATTCAGATTCTGGATCTGTGGTAATTATCTGGATGCCAGATTACTTGTATTTAGAAAAATGGATGCCCTTAGAGAGCTTTCACACAGCGCAGTTTTGGTGCAGTTTTAACCTCGCTCCAGTTACACTGCATTATTACCAGCAGCTTCTTTCACTTATTTATGTTTGCACAGTGAGTAATCAATAAGTCCACAAAACTTCACTCATAGTCATTGATTATTTACTTGAAACACCTTTCTGAACAATTTAGATAACTGAAAGAAGCTGCTGGTAATAATGGCATTTTAATGAGAGCGCAGTTAAAACGGCACCAAAACTGCGCTGTGTGAAAGCAGCCTTAGGGTTGTCCGAACGTCAAAGGTTTTCAGATGGTTTTACAGACTTTTTTCAGATTTGAAAACCATCTGTAAAGCAACGGTCAATCTTTTACATTGACTTACATAGAAAATCCGCATATTTTCGCATATTTTCTGCCGCACATTCTTTTACACCGCCAGGGTAATGAAAAACTTAGAACATGTTCATTCTTCCGCCAGGTTTTCAGGCAGAACATGAACATGTGGGTGCGAAGCGGAAGAGCTTGAATCCGCAAACCTTGGATAAAAGCTGCCCCTCTGCGTGCCAAAAAAAGACAAAATACCAGTCGGAAAATCTGACCGGTATTTGGTCTTTTCCATGGGAAAGCAGCCTTTATGAGTCGGGAGTTAGGTGGAAATGATGAGTAAGTGAATCACCTGGATCCATATTCCATTCACAATTAAAACTCTTAAGGCATGTTCACACGGCTTAAAATGGGCCGTATTTCGGTCCGTAATTACGCGCCGAAGTGCGCCAATTACGGGCCGAAAACGGCCCATTCATTACGGTAATTCACAGTTCTCATAGAGAACTATGGATTACGTCTCCTCTCCCCGCCCGGCGAAGCTGCCGCGGGGGGAGATAATTGACATGGAATTTATAGCGGCGTATACGCGCCGCTGGCAATTAAATCTATGGGCCGGCGAAGTGCCTGCCCCCTGCTTACTCCCCCGCTGCCGGCCCCCGCCCCCGTCCACACGGCGTAATTGCGGGGCGAAATTACGTTCCGCAATTAAGCCGTGTGAACATAGCCTTAGGGCCACGTGTATGAAAACTGTCTAGGTCTAAAACTCACTTTGTTGCCCATAGCAACTAATCAGAGCCCATAGCAACCAATCAGAGCTCACAGCAACCAATCAGAGCCCATAGCAACCAATCAGAGCCGCCCCTCACAGCAACAATCAGTGCCCATAGCAAAATAAGATAACATGGGCGCTTCATCATTAGTTCTTTGGGCTCTGATTGGTTGCTATGGGCAACAAAATGAGTTCTAGACCTAGACAGTTTTCATACATGTGGCCCTTATATTCACACGTCGTTTTGAGTCCGTCTGAACATACATTATTAGATGCGTGTTTGGATCCGTCTATCGGACCCTAAACGGACCCAAACACATATCTAAAAATGAACAGTGTGAATTTACATTGCTTGCAATGGTAAACAAGCATTGATGTTCAGACCAGTGATCGCCGATGTGTGTTTAATTGCATCTTTGGGATCCGTTCCAAGAATTGACATGTCAATTCTTGATCCGAAAGCAGGAGCAGGAGCCCTATAATAAACTATAGGGTCCGATCCTGCTGCATCCAACACGTGTCCAAACACGCAGCCGTGTGTTGGATACGTGCTGGATGCGATTTTCAGATCCATAAACGTTGTGTGAACAAACCCTAAAGGAGCTTTCACGTAGTGCGGTTTTTTTTGTGCATTTTTGACGCGTCTTTTGTGCAGACATGTACAGCATTATTTGCTGTGTCTTTCTGCACAAAAAATGCATCCGAAAAACTTATCAAAAACGCACCAAAGACGGAGCTGCGTGTGAAAGCTCCCTTAGCACAGAGATACATACTGTAAGTACTTGAAAAGATCCACCAACAGCATCTTCCTGCTTGTTTCCTATGCTATTAAATAAAACTGACAAAAAAAATAAGATTTTGAATTTAATTTAGAATTTAATGACTACAGGGTCATTCAATTGTTAATCAATTGGGCAGCTTTGCTGTAGCTCAAAAGCGATGTAGCAGAGCTGAGGTTGTGGTTTGCACAATTCATGGTCTTATCACAATGTTGCTGTTGCTCTCCACGGAACTTCAGATAAACCTAATAGATTATTAAAAATGAAACTCTTGAGTGACAAATTTGATTTTGTCATGTCTGTTCATAAGAAAAAAATAAAATCTGTTTATAGAATATGTACCGGATTGATTTCTAGCTCAGAACTGCAAATTAATCTGGACTTTTACAAAACCAGAGGCAGAGCACTGAGGGCAGTAGCCAGTTCTGAAGGCTGTAAAATAAAAAAAAGCTAAAAAAAATACTTAGATACTTTATCAATCCAGTGTATTGGGAAATGAGCTAGGAGTCTTCAGCACCGCCTTCTGGATGTAGTGTTCTTTAATTCACATCTGACCCACTGAGGCTTGCAATGTAAATGAGAGTCTAGCCAACCAGATATTCATCTACAGACAGCTGTTTCAAGGTGTTGCTCCTCATCAGTGTGGAGCAGAGTACTGGTTGGCTAAGTGAGAGACTCTAGATGTAGCTCAAAAGTGGTACCACTGGTTACCAGGGAGAAGCGCCATGTAGTAGTGTGGAGACTTACACACCATAAGTCCCTCTACTCCATGAGCTCTTAAAGGGGTTGTCTCACTGCATTGATTAATCTCACCTCAGTCCTGTTTTCCTGGTTTCACTTTGTATTCAGGGGCGTGTTTACTGGCTTCTCCTAGGCTGCAGTAGAAGCCAGGTCTGTAGCTATAACAACCAGTGCTGGCAGCTTATCATTAGAGATTGAACAGGTCTGTAGCTATAACAACCAGTGCTGACAGCCTATCAGGAGAGATCAAACAGGTCTGTAGCTATAGCAACCAGTGCTGGAAAGCCTATTAGGAGAGATTGAACAGGTCTGTAGTATAACAACCAGTGCTGAAAGCCTATCAGGAGAGATCAAACAGGTCTGTAGCTATAGCAACCAGTGCTGGCAGCCTATCAGGAGAGATTGAACAGGTCTGTAGCTATAGCAACCAGAGAAGCTTATGCAGCCCACACAAGAGGGGATATCTAGGAATAGGTAGGACACTGTTAATGGACACATATTGCAAAGTGACTTGTTTTTGCAAGATCTGTAACATAAAAAAGTAATCCTTGTAGTGAGACGCCTTTAAGAATCTATTTACATTTAAAGGGGTTTTTCCACAAAGTAAAATTGACGTGTGAAGCTTGGAAATTGAATAATAAACATTTTCACCATTCATCATTATTAAAAATTCTGCACCGTTTTTGTTTTAACTGCTCCTTTAGTGATCCATTGTTTACAGCTCATCTCCAGGGGATACGACCAGGGCTGAGAGCTCCTCAGTCCTGGTCGCACATGCTCAGACATCACCTCTCCTCTCAGGCAGCTACTGAGTGTTCAAACCCCATTCTACTCTCGTCCTCTGTACTCCTCAGTAATTAGTCAAACAGCGCAAATAAATTTAAAAAAGAAACCTCAATCAGGTGTGTGCACTGAAAAAGAGGAAAAAAATCCACAGATTTGGTTCCTGAAGGGATTTTAACCTAGGACTCTTGTGTCTGTAGGTAAAAACTTTACCTCTGAGCTACAATGTAGTTATGCACAGCGCTATGCATAAACAGACCTTCCTTTGACTAGAGAGAGGAAAGGCCTGGCGATGTCATCATGCTGGGTCACATGATATGCAATTCAAACAAATCACACATGCCACCTTCTGAGCACACAGAGCAGAAGAGCTGGAGGCAGGAGGTATGAAATGAGATTGTGGCAAAACCTCTTTAAGTGGAGCAACTAATGGTGCATAAGTCTCCAGACACCTGCATTGTGCCTCTCCCTGTTAAGGAATGCTGCCCCTTTTTGTCAATCCAGAACATTTGACAACCTAGCACCCATCAGCACCTGTAATGGAAAAAGCACTTGACTCAGGTACATAACCTGCTTCCCCGAAAATAAGGCAGTGTCTTATATTAATTTTTGCTACTAAAGTGGATCTAAGACTTATTTTTAGGGGATGTCTTATTTTTCCATGAACAATAATTCACATTTATTGTTGAACAAAACATCAACCTGTATTAATATATTGTATTGATTTCATCACAAACATCAGCATAAGCAGCCAAACTCTGAATTTCATAACTAAAAATGCACTAGGTCTTATTTTCGGGGAAACAGGGTAGATAAATATAAAACTGCCCGTAGGGCCGTATATGTGAGCTTAGAATTATTATTTTTTTTACTCTTATTTCACGCACCTTAGGAATAGAATTTACACCGCACTTCGGTTTCCTTTTGTAGACAAAGTGTTAAAATTGTATTTGTGAATATTTCCCGTCTTGACTGTAGATGAGAGAACAGAGACAATAAATGGATTCTGCAGCTTTGAAAAATAAAACTATAACATGCCTCAGCATGACGAGCAGATCAAAGACAATGGAGAGCTGCCGAAGAAAGCTTCTAAGTGCAATGTTCTTCTGTGACAATACGCAGAGAAGAGCTTCTCCTGTGCTGCAGCGTGAGGTTTCTCCATTCTCTTTATTTAGATAAAGATCTTTACTTGTAATAGTGGATATTCTTTATTACTATTTAAACTTCTCTCTTAGCCTATACTGATAATGCATTGAGTTCCATTCTTCAAGTGTTATGCTAATTACCAGTCAATCTCACCAAGTTGTCCTTGAACTGGGCACCTAACCATTGGGACATAAGCCCAATGTTTACATGACTAATTTATTTAATTGAAATTTGGTCATATAATCAGGGTAACATTGGTAATTGGTGAACCACTGCTCCCTGTTTAAGACATATTTGCCCCATTTGTGACAACTATGGATGAGCCACAGCTAAATGTGTTGCTAATTACCAGTTGATTTTACCAGTTGTTTTTAAGCTGGGTATCCAACCATTGGGACACAAGCCTATGGAAAAGTCTACAGTCAGTAGTATGTCAATGGAAAATTAATTATATATTAAGGTTACATTGGTATTCGGAGAACTCCTACCCATTTGCCAAGAAAGTGTCTACAGTCATCACTATTTGAATAAAAATATGGTCTTATAATCAGGTGGCATTGGTGTTGATAGTGAAGACATATTTACCCTATCTGGGACTACCATTGATGAGCCAGAGCCAAACGTTTCACTAATTTACTGGTGAATTTCACCAGTTGGTCTTCAGCTGGGCACATGACCATTGGGGTACAAGCCTATGGAAAAGTCTACAGTCAGTAGTATGTCAATGGGAAATTAATCATATATTAAGGTTACATTGGTATTCAGAGAACTCCTACCCAGTTGCCAACTAGGACATATGTACCCCATGTGGGACTACCATCAATGAGCCAGAGCCAAGTGTTATGCTAATTCCGAGTTGATTTCATTAGGACAAAAGCCCAAACAAATGTCTGCAGTCACCAATGTTTTAATTAAAATTTGGTCATATTATCAGATGACATTGGTGTTGCCAGTTAGGAAATATGTCTCCAATTTGAGACTACCATTGATGAGCCAGAGCCAAGTGTTATGCTAATTACCAATTAATTTCACCAGGTTGTTCTTGAGCTGGGAATCCAACTATTAGGACAGAAGTCCAATGTTTACATCATCGATTAATTAAATTGAAATATGGTCATATAATCAGATGACATGAGTAATGGCTGAACCACTGCCCCCCAGTTAAGACATATTTGCCCCATTTGTGACTACTATGGATGAGCCACAGCTAAGTGTTTTGCTAATTACTGCTTGATTTCACCAGTTGTTCTTGAGTAAGGCATCTAACCATTGGGCCACATGTCCTTGCAAAAGTCTACAGTCAACAGCATGTCAATGTAATATTGGTCATGTGACATTGGTATGAGTTGGTATATGACATTGGTATTTGTTAATAAACCAGTCACTCAAGTATTACATTGAACACAGTATACACATATATTTTTATGATGGGTCTTACATTGCTCTAATATGTTCCTTACAGTGTCTGCTGTAGGAGAAATGAGTATTTAAGGATTAAAAAAGCTGGACCCATGATAATCAGTTAATTTAATTACCAAGAAGAGGTAAATTACAGAGAATCCACCAGGACGTTCATGCTGCAGAAACCACAGACACCACGCAATATTATTATTATTATTATTATTATTATTAACATTTCTTTTAAAGCGCCATTGATTCATGGCGCTGTACATTTGAGGGGGGTCACATACAAGATATCTCAAGTGAGTACAATAATGACAATGAATGACGTATAACTGGTACAGAGGGAGAGAGGACCCTGCCCGCGAAGGCTTACAATCTACAAGGAGGAGGGAAGAGACAGGAGGTGAGGGGCAGACATGTTTGTGGGGTAGTACAGTGGCAGCAGGGTTATTGTAGGTTATAGGCAATCCTGAAGAAATGGGTTTTCAGGTTGCTTTTGAAGCTGGTGAGAGTGGCAGAGAGTCTGATGTGTTGGGGCAGTGAGTTCCAGAGTATGGAGGAAGCACGGGAGAAGTCTTGGAGACGGTTATGTGAGGAGCTGATAAGAGGAGAACAGAGAAGAAGTTCCTGTGAGGAGCGGAGATTGCGTGAGGGGAGGTATCTAGAGATAAAGGCAGAGATGTAGGGAGGGGAATGGTTATGGAGAGCCTTGTAGGTCATAGTTAGCAACTTGAAATGAATTCGCTGAGCTATTGGTAGCCAGTGAAGGGATTGGCAGAGGGGAGAGGCAGAGGAGTAGCGAGGAGAGAGGTGGAAAAGACGGGCAGCAGAGTTGAGAATGGTTTGAAGGGGAGCAAGAGTGCTAGATGGGAGGCCACAGAGAAGGATGTTGCAGTAGTCGAGGCGGGAGATGACAAGGGCATGGACGAGAATTTTTGTGGTGTCGAATTTGAGGAACGAACGGATGCGAGAGATATTTTTCAGGTGGAAGCGGCAGGCAGAGGTGAGGGTTTGGATGTGTGGTTTGAAGGACAGAGCGGAGTCGAGGATTACCCCAAGGCAGCGGACTTGCGGAACAGGTGAGAGTGTATAGCCATTGACAATGATAGAGAGATCAGGTGGAGGGATGGAGGGGGACGGTGGAAAGATGATGAATTCTGTTTTCTCCACATTTAGTTTTAGGAGACAGGAGGAGAAAAAGGAGCAAATAGACAGTCTGGGATCCGGGAGACAAGAGAGGTGACATCTGGGCCGGAGATATAAAGCTGGGTGTCATCAACATACAGGTGGTAATGAAAGCCATGTGAAGCTATGAGTTGACCCAGACCAAGGGTGTAGATAGAAAAGAGGCACGGACCCAGGACTGACCCCTGGGGGACACCAACAGAGAGCGGCCGGGGGGCGGAGGTGAGGCGAGAATGAGAGACGCGGAATGTCCGATCAGTGAGGTACGAGGAGATCCAGGAAAGAGCCAAGTCCGTGATGCCGAGGGAGGAGAGGATGTGTAGCAGGAGGGAGTGGTCGACAGTGTCAAAGGCAGACGACAAGTCTAGAAGGAGAAGGACAGAGTACTGGCGTGAGGCTTTGGCAGTGGCTAGGTCATTGGTGACCTTGGTTAGGGCGGTTTCGGTAGAGTGGTTGGGTCGGAAACCAGATTGTAGTGGGTCAAGAAGAGAGTTGGAGGAGAGGTGGGAGGACAGTTGAAGGTAGACGTGCTGCTCGAGGAGTTTGGAGGCAAAAGGGAGCAGTGAGATGGGGCGATAGTTGGACAGAGAGGAGGGATCAAGGGATGGTTTTTTAAGGATGGGAGTGACAGTAGCATGTTTAAAGGAGGAAGGGAAGATGCCCGAGGTGAGCGATAAGTTGAAAAGATGGGTGAGGGTTGGGATGAAAGCAGCACTAAGGTCTGGGATAAGGTGTGATGGCAGTGGGTCAAGATTACAGGTGGTGAGGTTGGATTTGGACAGTAGAGAGGAAAGATTATCATGTGTAAGAGTGGGAAAACAAGTTAAGGGGGAAGAGCATTGTGCAGATATAGAGGAAGGCGCTGGGGACTGGGGGCTGAAGCTTTCTCTGATAAGGTTGATCTTGTGTAGGAAGTGAATGGCAAAGTCGTCTGCTGAAAGGAGAGAGGGTGGAGGAGGTGCTGGTGGGCGGAGGAGAGAGTTAAAGGTGTTGAATAGTTGTCTGGGGTTATGAGACAGAGAGGATATGAGATTGGAAAAGTAATCCTGTGTGGCTAGGGTGAGTGCAGATTTAAATGTATGCAATACTCATACTCATTGAGAAAACAGGGTCTAAAAATAAGGAAGGTGAAATGTGATGGAAGGTGGCTCCTCGATGGTTTCTCTCCGACTGGTTCAGATAGTCTCTTCCAAAACCACCTGTAACTCCTCTTCCCATACTTACCTTGTTTTTTTATCTATGTTTCCTCTGAGATGCTACAGTATTGCAGTAGACACCATCTAGCTTTAAGGTCTCTAAGTGCAGTTGACCAAACCCCTATAGACCTTAAATGGGTTGTCTCACTACAGGAATTGCTGCTTTTTATGTTAAAGATCTTGCAAAAACAAGTCATTTTGCAATATGTGTCCAATAACAGTGTCCTACCTATTCTTAGATATCCCCTCTTTTATGGGCTGCATGAGCTCCTCAGGTCTCTATAGCTACATACCTGTTTGATCTCTCCTGACAGGCTGCCAGCACTGGTTGCTATAGCTACAGACCTGGTGTCCTAGGCAGCTCATTACTGCAGGCCAGTAGTAGCCAGTAAGCACTGAATTCAAAAGTGAAACCAAGAAGACAGGACTGACATAAGATGAATCGATGTAGTGAGACAACCCCTTTAAAAGTATGAACTACAACTACATACTAAGCATTTGTTACATATTCTGACATATGAGTAAAACTTGAAGTTGTAAACTGATACCAGACGTCAAGTCGAGGGGTTGTCTGAAGCCCCTTTATTAAGTTTAACTATGGAGCAGAGGCACAAAGAAAATGTTCTGGAGTCAAGACTCTGAACTGTAACATTGGGAAGTATATTCCAGTCCGAGACTGCTGCGGTGGCGTTCTGCTCATCCTGAGCCAGAAGACGACAGAATACTGGCGAAGAGAACCAGGAAGGTGTAACGCTGTATTGTGAGTTAGGAGGTGTGTGTGCGTTTTTATTCTCTCCAAGCCTCTGCACCATAAACTTAAAAAAGAGGAGTCGGACAACTCTTAGGGCCACATGTATGAACCTGTTTAGGGCTAAAACTCACTCTTTTTTCCCATAGGTTACTATGGGCAAACTGAGTTTTAGACCTAAACAGGTTCATACACGTGGCCCTTAGTGCTTTCTATATGATCAATGTTATTGGTGAAGATAAACTAAAATAATCAGCAGAAGCTTGAGACTGCCTAAGAACAATTTTGAGTAAAAATTTTAAAATGTAATGTCCATCTCTTCTCTTAGGTCCAATATTCTTTGCTGATTAATTTCTTAAGGTGGTAACTGCTAAGTTTTCTGTTACAGAGCTCCAAGTCCCCCTGTCTACATAAAAGACGAAATTCTGGTTTCCGCCAGTTACCAATAGGAAGGAGCTTTCTACATTATAAACTTCCTTACAATTGACATCACTGATTGAACAGTATGCAGTTATCATCAAAGCATCCCCGCTGGTTATGAAGTCATGTCCTAGGCAAAATTAATCTGCCAAATTAGTGTTGCTTGGAGTCATTAGCATAAAAATACTTTGCCATTATCAGTCTGTGATCAATGTTATTGGGAAATCTTTTCCATAGTCATCCCAATAAATCCATCCTACAGATGTGTTCACCTCTTCCCCTTTACAAATTTAGGTAAAAGGGTTATCCAACTTCACAAAATTGATGGCCTATCCTCAGAAGAGCAGCTGGGGTCTAAATCCCGACACCTATTCCAATCGGCTGATTGAAGAAGCCATGCAATCCAAAGGAACAGACCAGCGCCATATTCATAGAGGAGTATAAAAAGTTAAACTTTATTCCACATTGCTAAAAACAGCATAATCCAAAAATATCTCCATTTCCTGTGAGGACAACCAACAATAGAGTTATCTTACTTAGAGCATCAGGCAGATGGAAGCGCAAGTGTACAGGTCGACGCGTTTCGGGAGTATCCTCTCCCTTAATCGTGGCCTGATTCAAACACAGATCTCCGGATGTTATATGCATAAATCAAGTAGTCACATGACTAAATTGTGCGAGTCACATGCAGTGAAACAAGCACCAATAAAAATTAGTATTACAAAGATAAAAACAACATATAGAAATATATCACAGAGAATAGAGATTTTTTGTAGCAGCGGTCTAGGCTATACAATACTGATGCATACAGAGATCACAAAGATCAAAAAATGGCACAAGAAAAAAACCGCTGCAACAAAGAAAAACATATGCGCAAAAAAACTGCCTGTCTAGCAGAGTACAAAAACTGCATAATGTGAACAAGGTTAGCAGTGACTAAACAACCATTACAAAATTCGCTAGAATAAATATATAACTCGGCAATATTCTAGAGAAGCACAGAAAAATGGATGCATAATAAGCACAATAATTAAATAAGCATTGCTGCAGTGCTGGCAAACATTTAAAAAACAAAGCACAGAAAAAAACGCATATAGATTCTAATACATTGCGACTAATACAAAACAAATTAGCCCCCAAACTGGGGATTGAACCCAGGCCATGGCGGTGAAAGCACAAAACCTTAACCACTAGGCCATGAGTTAAGTGCAAGAGAAACAAAGAAAAAATTCTTTAATAGCAAGCATTCAATAGAAGTCTGAGAAATCCTGTCGTAGATTTAACCCATTGGGAACTCGGGTGCCAAGAGAGTAGATCCATTTAGTCTCTTGTGACAATAGCTGTTTTTGGTAATCTCCTCCCCTTTTTAATACCTTGACCTTCTCAATGCCTATGAAAGAAAAGAAATTAGTATTTCCAGAATGGACTTGTTGGAAATGCTTTGAAACCGCTGAAATTCTAAACTTATCAATGTGAACGACGTCCGAAAGATGTCGTCTGATCCTCACCTTAAGGCTTCCAGTGGTGCAGCCCACGTACTGCAATTTGCATGACTTGCATTCAATAAGATAATTAACATTTTTGGTGTTACAGTTAATGTAAGATGCAATATTAAAAGAATTGCCTGTATGATATGAAGTAAATGTGTTACTTACATCAGCATACTTACATGCCGTGCAGTATGTATGGCCACACCTATAGAAGGCATGAGGATTTAACCACGTTTCCTTCCTCTTAGGGACCGAGGTGAGTAAACTAGGGGACAGGAGATTCCCGAGTGTAGTTGAACGTCTAGACACAAATCTGGTATTTTTTAAAAGATTCTCAAGACTATTGTTAGAAAATAGCAACAGTAAATGCTTTTTAATGATTTTAACAATGCTATCAAATTGCTTGCTGTATCTAGAGGAAAAACTAAGCTGACATTATTCTGTTCATTATGTTTAATTAGTTTGCCTCCTTTGGAATATACCAAATCCTCCCTTTTAATTTTTTGGATTTTTGAAAAAGCCTTATCTATGATCCTAGGTGAATAGGAACACTCTATGAGATCTCTACGTGTATTCTTAGCGACTGATTCAAATAGTGCATCGTCTGTGCAATTTCTTCTAAACCTCAGGAATTCACCATAGGGAATGTTATTAACCACATGTCGTGGTTAAGCCATGGCGCCAATATAAGCACTGAAACCTCTTCAATGTTTGCAACTGCTTGCACTCGTGATGGCTAAACTAGTAGTAGGACCGTGGCTGTGGCCCACTCAATCAGCTGATCATGGGGGTGCTGGGAAGTGGACCCTCAACAACCTAACGATCATGGCTGTTCATGAGGATTTTGTAAGGCTGGATAACCTCTTTAAAGGGGTTGTCTCGCTACAAAGATTAGCTTTCAACATGTAGGGACAGGTAAATGGAGACTTTTTCCAAATATATTGCTTTTTTAATTTTTGTTGTTGTTGAGGAGCTACAAGTGATTTTACCACCTTCGGAGGGCACTCTGGTTTCTCTAGTTACTGACCTGTTTGTTTGTTCTCCCTCTGCTGTTTGTCTTATCTGATAGCAGGGAGTGAGGTCATCACATAGGTCATGGCACAGAACTGCTGTCAGTGTGAGAGCTTGTGTGTTATCTGATCTTTCAGACAAAAGACACTAATTACTACTGTTTACTTTAGCTTAGAAGCTTCTCTGGACCTTATAGCAGGAGATTTATCTAATCTAGACTAATAAACAAAGTAGTCTGAATACATGGAGCTCATATGCTAATTACAGACCGCTTGGCCAGGAAGTGACAGAGCTAGCAAGATTATTTCATTCATGCATCCTATGAAACTGTGAGATGAGACAACCCCTTTAAGGACAATTTCTCAAATAAATATGTTATTTGCAACATACTAGCAAAACTCCCGAATACCAACTACCCGGTGGCCACAAATAGACAGACATACCGTAAACAACTCCCGATAGAGTATTGTTATATCTTGTTGTTTTTCAAAGCTGGTCATCTTGCCTCATTCAGCTTATGTCCATTCAAAAAGAAAGGTAAGGAAGATGACATCTTTAAGTCAAGTTCTTGTCCTTCACCAGAGATGAAGGAGGTTGTGTTTCCTTCTTTTAATGTGCAAAAATTCTAGCATTTGAATTTATTTTCTTGAAGGATTTTATGAAATTATGTTTCCCTCTCTTGTGTAATGTATTATAACACGATGCTACATCGTTTTCGTTAAATAGCATGAAATATTTAGATGATGTTGCGTTCTATAGGGATATGTTCAATTACTGACGATCCAACAAAAATTTTTGAAATTTTTCTAATCTGTTTTAAATATCTATCTGCAGATCAGGCCCCCCGATAGGAAGCCATGCTTGGATATTGATAGCCATTTTTCAGCTAGCCATGGATTTCATTATTTGCGAATCAGGACCACCAAGTACTGCATACAAATTTGTACAAAGACCATCACTAGAACATAGGATACATCACACAGCATTATGGAATCCAAAGGGGACGCAGAAGCCAAGAAGTCGGAAATATTTTCAGAGTCCTTTTACAAATTTTGAACAGATATATCTTAAAGACAGTGTGGACCACATGTTTTCTAGAATGGTGTCATTACAGGACTCTTCCAGAGCAAGAACACTTCCCTCAACACATGGAGTAAGAGACTCACTAAAAATTGCTCATTTGAAAAGGGGTAAAAGACAGGTCCAAAGGAGAAGTTGGAATATTAGACCGTTTTTAGACGGTGAAAGTCAGCCAACCACGATATCAGAATTTATTTTATGGGGTCCAACAGGAGATGATGACATTGTGGAATCCAGCACAATTCCTGGGATTTATGAGACCACAAGAACCTCTACAACACAAGGAAGGACGACATTGTTGGGAACAACTACGTCCACCACCACTTCCACAACAACACAGAATAAAGAGATGACTTCTCTAAACCCAGGGGTGCATAGGGGTAAAAAGCCCCCAGGGAGGATTAGCACAACAGAACCTTTCCCAGGCAATGGAAAAGCTGCAAGACCGAAGATACCTAATGAAACCTCAGGTAGGTTATATGAAGGTTATAGACAATGTAAGAATGAATACAGGCAGTCCCCGACTTACACCGTTCCGACTTACATCTGGTCCCTAGTTACAAATGGAGATTTATGGATCATGCTGGCACTTGTAGTTCCATGTTCCGCAGTAGATAGTAGCTGTGTAATGACAAGTTCCAGCATGCCACAGTAGCCCATGAGTTTAAAACTTCTTAACAGGGGCACAGAAAGCAAAACAAATGTAAAAACCCTTCCCTGCACTATCCAAAACTAAAAAAAAAAAAACTTCTGTGCTGGAGTTGTATTTAATAAATCTACCTGTTCCGACTTACATATAAATTTAACTTAAGAACAGACGTACAGTCCCTATCCCGTCTGTAACCCGGGGACTGCCTGTATATGTAACTCATATAGACAAATTATAGAGTACATGGAGGGTTCAGAACCTCCTGCTATTATTGATCTAATGAATTATGTGACTAAGTAATGAAAAGGTTTTCTTCAATAGAAACCCCCAACATTCAGGAAAGACTATTTATACTTGATAACTGGGGGTCCCACCTCTGGATCCCTCATGTTTCAGGAAAACAAAGGGGCAGTCACAATAAATCAACAAGGTCAAGTATTTCCAAATAAATAATGTGTTCAGCTTTCCGAGGGCCCCATCTATATACAGTAAATAGACGTAGGAGCAGCACCACAATAAATCCCAAAAATCTTGAAGTAAATTAACCCAGGTCGATACGCTCTTCATTAGGCTCTTTTTGAAACATGAATCTAATAAGGGGCTGAAACATACCATGCATTGACCTGGGTGAGTACATTTCCAGATTTTTTCTGATTTATTGGGCACCTACTTTTTTTTTTTTCCTGCAAAGGGGCAGACACAGACTCTGACACGATGACTTCATTCGCTTGAACATACCGATGTACATATATGTGTACTACAAATATATGACATATGATCTGGTTGCTTCAAAGTTTATCCAATAAACATCTGAGTTTTGACGTGTAGACATCTCAGATTTAGAGGTAATAGACAACCTTAACCAAGTAGACTTGTTAGCCTCTTGTTAAAAGGGGTCATCTTATGAAATTCTCCCATTCTCTAAAGATAGTCACCCCGTCATATGGTCTGCTTCTGAATCATGGTGTTCGAGAAGTCTTGTGGTGGTCACAAAGAGACCCTATGGTCCAGAAATCCAAAAAGTAGAGCAGCTATACAGTGTTAGCAATCAATTGATGGGTTTTTCCTCCATAAGTTACTTTTGATTGCTAACCCGGATATGCTGCTTCTCCATTTTGGATCTTACTTAAAAATGGGATGCCACTGACCTGCACCTTTGATGTTACACTTGGTACCTAGACCTAAAGAACGTAAAGGGATTTTTTTCACCATGCAGTCACAGACAGCTTTTATTTTTATTAGCCAAGCAACTACCACTCATCTACATACAGCTGTTTTGAAGTTTTGCCCCTCTTAGTGCAGAAGCAGAGTGTACTGGCTAGGTGAAAGGCAATGTGTGGCTCAGAAAGGGGAATATCTCTCCTTGGGGAGAGCACCATATAGGTGTGTGGAGATTTGAAATTGCCTTTTGCACTCCACTAAGCATCTGCATATCCTTAGTGGAGCTGAGAAGCTCAAGCACCCTCTATTGGATGTAACAAATCCTCAATTTGCTTCCGACTCACGGAGAGTTTTTAGACAGCAAAAGGGATATAAGCCATGCCAGTATCACTCATCTGCATACAGCTGTTTTGGGGTTTTGCCCCTCATCAGTGCAGAGCAGAGTGTACTGGCTGGCTATGCCTAGTGGAGTGCAAAAGGAAATTTCAAATCCCCACACACCTATATGATGCTCACCCCAATGGAGAGATATTCCCCTTTCTGAGCCACTAATTACGGCAAACTTTTGGTGGATTTTTAGGCGCACGGCATCGCACGCTGAGCCACACCCCTTTCTGTGAATCCATACCCCGTTTACTGAAGACATGGCCCATCTAGAAATTGTCCAATGTGGTGTAAAGCATGTATGTTGATATTTTGCTGCAAATTGCCAGAATTAATGTGCCCCAGTGAAGTTAAAAAAAGGCACCTGCAGAATTTACTGTGAGTCTTTAGCGTTTCAGCAGCAGAATCCGCTACATTGTGAGTTTATTACAAATATTCAGAACATCTGAAAAAAGAAAACTATACTCTACCATCTAGGTAAAATTTTATTTGCATAAATTAGTTTATTAAAATGTAGATAGTCAGCACCAGACAGTCAGAGCTCTGCCTCTCCTTGTCCACAATACACTTTTTAAAAGTAAATATACCATGAACCGTCTACATCAGGGGCGTCAAATCTGTCCTGCAGTGTAATTATATTTGGACCACACATAATGGCCAAGCAGTGTACAGAGGAGAAGAGGAAGAAGCCAGGAGCTGTCATCACACTGCTCTCACTCAGGAACTCACCCCGCATACAGCAGTTGAAAGGGGTTGTCTCACTACATTGATTCATCTTACCTCAGTCCTGTTTTCTCAGTTTCATTTTTGAATTCAGGGGTGTTTACTGGCTTTACTGGCTACTACTGGTCTGCAGTGACGAGCTGATGAGGGCACCAGGTTTGTAGCTATAGCAACCAGCGCTGGCAGCCTATCAGGAGAGATCGAACAGGTCTGTAGCTATAGTGACCAGTGCTGGCAGCCTATCAGGAGAGATTGAACAGGTCTATAGCTATAGTAACCAGTGCTGGCAGCCTATCAGGAGAGATTGAACAGGTCTATAGCTATAGCAACCGGTTCTGGCAGCCTATCATGAGAGAATGAACAGGTCTATAGCTATAGCAACTGGTGCTGGCAGCCTATCATGAGAGAGAAAGGTCTGTAGCTATAGAAACCAGAGCTGGCAGCCTATCATGAGAGATTGAACAGGTCTATAGCTATAGCAACTGGTGGTGGCATCCTATCATGAGAGATTGAACAGGTCTATAGCTATAGCAACCAGTGCTGGCAGCCTATTATAAGAGATTGAACAGGTCTATAGCTATAGCAACCTGTGACTGGCAGCCTACAAGAGGGGATAGTCTTAGCAATAGGCAACCAGTGCTGGCAGCCTATCATGAGAGATTGAACAGGTCTATAGCTATAGCAACTGGTGGTGGCATCCTATCATGAGAGATTGAACAGGTCTATAGCTATAGCAACCAGTGCTGGCAGCCTATTATGAGAGATTCAACAGGTCTGTAGCTATAGCGACCTGAGGAGCTGATGCAGCCCATACAAGAGGGGATATCTAGCAATAGGTAGGACACTGTTAATGGACACATATTGCAAAGTGACTTGTTTTTGCAAGATCTTTAACATGAAAATCAATCCTTGTAGTGAGACAACCCTTTTAAGGGGCCACGGGGCAGGAGAAGCGGGACAACTTATAAGATAGGAGGAGCTCACAAGGAGAAACACAAGGTTGGCTCGCGACTATGTCCAAGTTGTCCGTTTTGGCCCACTATGTATTTGAGTTTCACACCCCTGTGCTATATTGTCTGATGAAGGCTTTTCATTACCTGAAACGTTGTCAAATTATGATTTAATGACCAATATCTCTCTGACTTTGTGCTTTTCCCCACATTAATAAATTAATTTATGCAAATTAAATGTCAACTGAATAATAAAAAAAAAAACAAGAAACCTTCAAGAATTTGACGAGCTTCAGATTTAGGGTGACATGTATGAAACCTGACGCCGACATGCCAGTTTTAACTCCTTAACGATCGCTCACCGGCTTTTGACGTCGGCTGGTGCAGGTCGTTCGTCTGCAGAGACGTCTTTTGGCGTCGCTGCAGCCATCGGAGTCTGCTCCGTTCAGCGCCGCAGCTGCGCTGAGATCGGGGCTGTACAACACAGGCCTGATCCCAGCACAGCTCCAGCAAGCAACGGGCAGCGGGGGAAACCTCTGCTTCCTGGTGCCTTAACCCTTTGATTGCCGCGGATCATTACCGCAGGGCAATCAAAGGGTTTCCCTGCTCTGTCGGGCGATCGGGACTCCCGGTGACCCAACAGAGCCCGGAGAACAGCTCCACAGCTAGCCCTGGGGACCCAGAGTAGCCTCAGAGGTGTCTGTGTTAGAAGCCAGCGATCAGAGCACACTGTGTGCTGCCCTGATCACTGCCTGTGTCAGACTGAAACAGATTATAATGTATTAGCATATATGAATAGCATATATGAAGTGTAAAAAAAAAAAAATAATGTAAAACACTTCTCCCTTCATGGGATGTAAACAAAAAGTACAAAACATAAAAGTGTAAAAAAAAATGATTAAAAAAAATAACTAATAAAATAAAAATATATATTTAATAAAAAATAATTGTGCATACGTTACACACACAAAAAAACCCTACACATATTAGGTATCCACACAACCGTAATAATCTGTATAATTAATCTAACATGTTATTAAGAGTGAAATATGAATGGTGTAAAAAAAAATAATGATAATTCTGCAATTATATATAACTGAACTTAAACTATTCCCTCATAAAGTACAACTCGTCTCGAATAAAACGAGGCCTCATAGAACTGCGTCATTGAAAAAATAAAAAAGTTACAACTGTTGAAACGCAAGGAGGCAAAAACTAAAAAAATGTTCTGGTCATTAAAGGGGTTTTGCCACGATGTAATGTTGACGTGGGATCCTCCAAAATGGGTTTTTAAATCACTTTTCTAAATATATGTGATTACAAAAATTGCAGTCTGAGAGAGCTACAGCCTTCCTTACATGCCCTTAGTTACTTCAAAGCTTCTATTAGATACGACCTGACAAGAGCTGCTGTCTGCTGGCCGGGCTTGCGCAGAGAAAGCTTCTTATCTGATGAGACTGAGCTGCAGAAGCTTTTAAGGCACCGGGTAGAAATATGTTGTTTTTTGTATACAGAAACCACTATTTGTAGTGTGATTATCTAAGTGATCCCTGCTTTATCTGATGACAGAGAACATGAAGGAGCTTTTAAGCTGCTGTGGAGAAAGCTGTTGTCTTTTGTATACAGAATCCACAAGTTATAGTTTGATTATTTGAGTGAACATTGCACACGATCCCTTATGCAGGCTCTGTGCTCTGGCTGTGTCTGTCTCTCTCAGCTCCGTGGCTTGTTTACATTTGCTTCTTAGCAGATAAGGCACGTCCTGGCAAAACCCCTTTAACTACTTTTCAGGCATTGGGCTTAGGAGGTTAAATTGCTTTAGAGGAGAGTAGAAGGCGCCAGTATATGTGAGAGTGTCTCACGCCACTTTATACATGAATCCCGTTCAGGCCCCAACCCTTATAATTATAAAATAGGAAATTAGTGGTCACAGAGTTTGGATTTTTTTTTTCCTGCTATTTAAAAATGGACCCAGTTGTGGGTTGACCACAAGGCCCCTTGATCTCTGTGTAATCTGCTGCAGACTTTTTGGGGTTTCCATGGGAGATATGGATTTTGTTAGTCATTCAGGAAAAATCTCATAGATGATAAATGATAACCTATATCACAGTACATGTGATTATCCAGCCAAGATTTAGACCTACATTTGGTCTGGTTTCTCATTACCCTGCCAAACATTAAACCCCAGGTGGGAATTTACACTGACCCAGATAACAAATAAGAACTGCAGCACAGAGAAGTCATGCTCTCAGAGGAACATTTATCGGGAACATGAAATAAAATATTAAAACTTCTCTGGTTCTGTCAAGATAGGTTTTTTTTTACATGTTTCAAAAGGACTCTGTCATAAAAAATGGTTTGGTGTATTTAAATGTCAGCTAGCATTATGTCACTGTAAGGCTATGTTCACACGGCTTAAAACTGGACGTATTTCAGTCCGTAATTACGCCGTGTGAACCTAGCCTAACACGGGAAAAGATAGGTACTAGCACTCCAAGGTCCAGTATTCACCCCTTGTATGCCAGTTGTGAGTTAATGCCATAGTAGGATAGTAGAGTAGATTTAGTTAATCAAACTTTTTTTTTTGTTGTTGAATATAACTGCAGAGGAGCCTATCACCTTATATACCATGTTTTCCCGAAAATAAGACAGTGTCTTATTTTAATTTTAGCTCCTAAAGACGAGCTAAGACTTATTTTTAGGGGATGTATTATTTTTCCATGAACAAGTATTCATGTTTACAGTTGAACAAGAATCCACATGTATTAATATATTGTAGTGATTTCATCACAAACACCAGCATAAGCAGCCAAACGCTGGATTGCATAAAAAAAATGCACTAGGTCTTATTTTCGGGGGATGTCTTATTTTCGGGAGATGTCTTATTTTCAGGCGATGTCTTATTTTCGGAGGATGTCTTATTTTCAGGTGCTGTCTTATTTTCGGAGGATGTCTTATTTTTGGGGGATGTCTTATTTTCGTGAGATGTCTTATTTTCGGGAGATGTCTTATTTTCGGGAGATGTCTTATTTTCAGGTGCTGTCTTATTTTCGGAGGATGTCTTATTTTCAGGAGATGTCTTATTTCGGAGGATGTCTTATTTTCGGGGGATGTCTTATTTTCGTGAGATGTCTTATTTTCGGGGGATGTCTTATTTTCAGGAGACATCTTATTTTCAGGAGACGTCTTATTTTCGGAGCATGTCTTATTTTCGGAGGCTGTCTTATTCGAGGTGTCTATTTTCGGGGGATGTCTTATTTTCGGAGGATGTCTTATTTTCGGGGATGTCTTATTTTCAGGAGATGTCTTATTTTCAGGATGCTTATTTTTGGAGGATGTCTTATTTTCGGAGGATGTCTTATTTCGGGGATTCTTTTCGGGGATGTCTTATTTTCGGAGGATGTCTTATTTTCGGGGGATGTCTTATTTTCAGGGGATGTCTTATTTTCGGAGGATGTCTTATTTTCGGGGGCTGTCTTATTTTCGGAGGATGTCTTATTTTCGGAGGATGTCTTATTTTCGGGGAAATTTATTTCAAGAACCAACAAAAATACAAAAAACAATACTGGATATAAATCTGCTAGCTCCAATGTATCACAACATTACAAATAATAAATCACAAGCATTCATATAAATCTATTAATCATCTTTATTAGGCGAACACACATGAAATGATAGAGTAACAAATAAATATTAAAAAGTGGGAGAGGATAATAATACCAAACTGAAGCAAGTGGAAAACACTAAGGCCACATGTATGAAAACTGTCTAGCAGTAAGGGCTTGTTCACACGGCGTTTTTGGACGAGGCTTTGGACGAGGTTTTCGGAGCGTTTTCTCACCCAAAACCTCGTCCAAACCACATCAAAACCTCGTCTGAAACACGCTTCTTCAGACGAGGTTTTTGACGAGGTTTTGATCAGGTTTTGGATCAGGTTTTTCGATGAGGTTTTCACCCATACAAATGAATAGCCAGGACAAAAACCACCGCGAAAAATGCGCCAAAACCGCGCTAAAAACCGCGCCGAAAACCACGCCTAAAACGCGCTTCAAGAATTGACATGATACTTCTTTTTCAGCGCTTCCAAAGAAGCGTGTAAAAACCTCGTCGTGTGTGAACTACAACAAGGTTTTACATAGGAATCAATGAAATGAACTGGGGGCTCTTTGGAAGCTTTTTGGGCGAGGAAACGCTCCGAAAACCTCATCCAAAACCGCCGTGTGAACATGCCCTAAGACTGTCTGTGTTGCCCATAGCAACCAATCAGGGCCCATAGCAACCAATCAGAGCCCATAGCAACCAATCAGAGCCCATAGCAACCAATCAGGGCCCATAGCAACCAATCAGAGCTTAGCTTTCCTTTCTTATACTACTCTGGAAAATGAAATCTGAGCTCTGATTGGCTGCTATTGGCTCTGATTGGCTGCCATGGGCTCAGATTGGTTGCTGTGGGCTCAGATTGGTTGCTTTGACCATTGATTGGTTGCTAACGGCAACAAGGATGGTCTTAGTGCTAGACAGTTTTCATACATAAGCCCCTAAATGACGTACTTTACATAAAATTCAATAAATTAATAAATCAGGTAAATTGCTAGTGCACAAATCCCAGATCAATTCATAAATATTCACTAAAAATTGGTTAATAAATTGCCCATAAAACATATACTCACTTATACATTTATATACACAGTGAACCAAGGGCAGAATAAATACCTCACTTTTCCTTCATATAACATAGACAAATAATAAAATACTAAATAATTATTTCATTAGTATGCTGCGGCCACAGTGTTACCCCTAAAGGCACTGCAGCATCTGACCTGAGGTGAAAAATCTATAATATCTACTGAAGCTGCTCAGAATAGACAGCTGAGTCAAACCTGGTGTGCTCAAGATGCATGTACAGCATAGTTGCCAACTTTTGAAAGTTGAAACGCAGGAGATCGAAGAGGGCGGCGTGGTAACAAATTTGCATGGACACTCCCATCTTGTTGGTGTACCACGCCCATTAAAAAAGCCACACCCACTCCACCTAACTGCATAACGGCTTTGGAAGAAAGCCAGGTAGATGCCCCCTCTAGCCAGGTAGTGCCCTTATAGCCAGGTAGTAGCCCCCATAACCTGGTAGGGCCCCTTACAGGCAGGTAGATGCCCCTTGTAGCCAAGAAGATGCCCCCTTGTAGCCAAGTAGATGCCCCCTTGTAGCAAGGTAGAGCTCCCTCTGTTGCCAGGAAGAGCCCCCTCTGTAGCCAGGTAGAGCCCCCTCTGTAGCCAAGTAGAGCCCAATTTGTAGCCAGGTAGTGCCCCCTTTGTAGCCAGGTAGAGCCCTCTTATAGCCAGGTAGAGCCCCCATTGTAGCCAGGTAGAGCTCCCTTTGTATACAGGTAGATGCCCCCTTTGTTGTCAGGTAGAGCCCCCTTTGTAGTGAGGTAGATGCCCCCTTTGTAGTCAGGTAGATGCCCCTTTATTGTCAGGTAATTGCCCCCTTTATTGTCAGGTAGTTGCCCCCTTTGTAGTCAGGTAGTGCCTTTTTTGTTGTCAGGTAGTTGCCCCCTTTGTTGTCAGGTAGTTGCCCCCTTTGTAGCCAGGTAGTGCCCCCTATAGCTAATAAAAATAAAATATTAAAAGCCACTTACCTCACCAGGCTCCTGCAGCTCCGGACATCTCATGGCCGATCTCCTCAGCGTCGCAGCTGCGCGTCACACCCCCTGCGACACCGAGATGTATGTACAGCGCACACCGGCGCTGTACATACAGGGGAGAAGGGAGGAGGAAAACGATCCCTCCTACCTCCTCCCTGTACAGCAGCGCTGCTGACTGACTGTGCGGCTGCGGCCACACAAGTCAGTGAAACTCGCCTGTAGGAGCGCCCGGCGGCGCCAGAGTAGCGCACCAGCGCTACTCTGGCGCCGCGGTCATTTAATGAACCCCCGCTGCCTGCTGGCGGCGGGAGGTTCGCCAACTCTGCCGGGGTGGCAGGGGGGGGGGGGAGGGGGCGATTAGTGGGAGAGTTGGCCTGTATGATGTACAGTATGGCAGCATTAAAGACTTTGTCTCAGTACATTGATTAATCTTATCTCAATCCTGTTTTCTCAGTTTCATTTTTGAATTCAGGGGCGTGTTTACTGGCTTCCACTAGGCTGCATTAGAAGCCAGGTCCGTAGCTATAGCAACCAGTGCTGCAGCCTATCAGGAGAGATCAAACAGGTCTGTAGATATAGCAACCAACGCTGGCAGCCTATCAGGAGAGATCAAACAGTTCTGTAGCTATAGCAACCAGTGCTGGCAGCCTATCAGGAGAGATCAAACAGGTCTGAAGCTATAGAGACCAGCACTGGCAGCCTATAAGGAGAGAACTAACAGGTCTGAAGCTATAGCGACCAGCACTGGCAGCCTATCAGGAGAGAACTAACAGGTCTGTAACTATAGCGACCAGCGCTGGCAGCCTATCAGGAGAGATCAAACAGGTCTGTAGCTATAGCGACCAGCGCTGGCAGCCTATAAGGAGAGAACTAACAGGTCTGTAGCTATAGCGACCAGCACTGGCAGCCTATCAGGAGAGAACTAACAGGTCTGTAGCTATAGCGACCAGCGCTGGCAGCCTATCAGGAGAGATCGAGCAGGTCTGTAGCTATAGTGAATAAACAAGCAAAGATGTCAGCTCACCAGTTACTGTATTTGGTATCCGCACGTGTCTCGTCCAGAGCAAGACGCCAGAAAGTCCAATAAAGAATGATGAATGGCACAGCGGTTCCAAGAGAACCAATAAAATGACTACATTTATTTCCAATTCATTAAAATATGAAAAAGCACCTCCACAGCATTGCAAAGAAAATTCCCCAGTTAACGCCAACGCGTTTCGGGTGACACTCCACCCTTAGTCGTAGCATAAAGTGGAGGTGCTTTTCCATATTTTAGTGAATTGGAAATAAACGTATTCATTTTATTGATTCTCTTGGAAGCGCTGTGCCATTCATCATTCTTTGTTGGACTGTAGCTATAGTGACCTGAGGGGCTGATGCAGCCCATACAAGAGGAGATATCTAGGAATAGGTAGGGCACTGTTAATGGACACATATTGCAAAGTGACTTGTTTTTGCAAGTTCTTTAACATAAAAAGCAGCAATCTTTGTAGTGAATCAACCCCTTTAAGGTTTGTGGTGCCCCATCAGTAGAGCTGTATCTAAGTTTCAGAGATACAAAGGTCTACAGCTGAGGCTGAGGGGATTTTAAGCCTACACACTCGGACAAAATTGTTGGTACCCTTCCGTTAAAGAAAGAAAAACCCACAATGGTCACTGAAATAACTTGAAACTGATAAAAGTAATAATAAATTTAAATTTACTGAAAATCTGAAAATAATGTAATGAAAATCAGACATTGCAAAATTGGCCTGGACATAAATGATGGTACCTCTAGAAAAGATTCAAAAAATTTGACCAAAGGGACATTTTAAACTAAGGTGTGTTGTTTATTATTAGAGATGTCTTCTTGTAATTAGTCAGTCTGCCTATTTAAATGGTGGAAAGTAATCACTCTGCTGTTTGGTATCATGGTGTTTACCACATTGAATATGGATCAAAGGAATCTAAGGAGAGAGGTGTCTCAGAAGATTAGAAAGAGAATCACAGACAAACATGTTAAGGGTAGAGCTACAGTATTAATGACCAGTTTGTCTTCTTCAATGCTTTGTGCAGATCCCAGCTCACTGACTGCCATTCACAATGGATTGCCCCTTGAAGAGTCTAAAGTCAGCTTGCTACAAAAAAAAAAGGTTTCAAATGCTACATGTGCTCAAAAAGTTTTAGCTGCACTTTTCTACAACTTTCAGTAGTAAACTAGTGCATTGCATTTTTATTTAAGACATTAAGGACCACGTGTATGAAAACTGTCTAGGTATAAAACTCACTTTGTTGCCCATAGCAACCAATCAGAGCCCATAGCAACCAATCAGTGCGCCCCTTTCATTTCATATAGTGCTCTGGAAAAATGAGAAGAGCGCTCTGATTGGTTGTTATGGGTTCTGATTGGTTGCTATGGGCTCTGATTGGTTGCTATGGGCAACAAAGTGAGTTATAGACCTAGACAGTTTCCATACATGTAGCCCTAAGGGTCATGGAGGTTATGTAGAATTTTGCTACCTTTTTTATTGCTTTTTTATCAGTGTATTTAAAGTAAAAATGAAGCAACTTCGTAATTTTTTATTATCATATTATTATTTATGATTGGTTTATATTTAACACTCTTAAGCAAATTTATGTGTTTCCATGGTGACAAACTACATACGAATCTTGTGTAGTCTGATCTGCTGTCATACTTCCTTCCTGTGATTTATTGCATGCATCACAAATAATTTTGCTCAACTCTGTTTGGTTCAATACTGTTTGACCAAAATTTGGGTTTGGGATGTTCCCAACCTAAATTTTTTACTCTAATCCTGTCCCTATTTCCAACCCTATTCCCAGCCATAACCTAATCAATGGTGCATCATGACTACTGTTGTGTTTCATATTCAAGTTGATGTCAGATTTGACCCAAATGTAAGATATTCAATTCCGGTTGGCCCAGATCAACTTTTGGCAAAAATCACCCAAAAAATTGACCCTGACCCTAAATTTAAATTAGAGTAAGGTTTTTTTTTTTATTTTTTTATAGGACACCGGAAGTGATACCATATGCAATACACATAAAGTACAATAAAACATCTAACCCTAACTCCAGCTTAGGCTTATGGTTCTTTATGGAGTTTTAGTAGTTGACTTACTGAGCCGTAGTGTTTTCCGTGCAGCGTCACTTCTGGTACCATGGTAGATAACGTGTGGGATGTTGCTTCAGAAGCAAGGCTGCCCTGGGAGCACTGCGAAACACTTAGTTAGTCCCAAAGTCCTGTAAAACTGCTAAATTAATTTATGGTTATGCCTAGGGTTAGGGTAAATCTAATGGTTTTTTTTCCCAGAATTCAATTTGTGCCCTCCCACTTTGATTCGGGTTGAATATAACATAACCAAATCTCAACACTAATCATGATGCACCATTTGTACCTGTGGAACATTAAAAGGGTTTTGTCACAAAATAAAATTGACACAGGAAGCATGCAAATTAAATAATGCCATTCATCATTATTATTAAAATTATTCTGCACCATTTTTGTTTCAGCTGCTCCCTTTAGTGATCCATAGTGTACAGCTCATCTCCAGGTGACACGACCCGTGAGAGCGCCTCAGTCCTGGCCGCACATGCCCAGACATCAACTCTCCTCTCAGGCAGCTACTGTCGGTCTATTCCCTGCCTAGTAATCACACACACTTACTGACTACTGAGCAAGTGTTAAACCCCAGGTGCTGTCATTCTACTTCCATCCTCTGTCCTCCTTAGTAAGTAGCCAAATAGTGCAAATAAAGAAACCTCAATCAGAAACCCGACTAAGGGACCTTAGGAAGCCTTTGAAGGTGTTTTGGGTTAATTATTCTAATTTTCTGAGATAATGACTTTTGGGTTCTCCTTGGCTGTAAGCCATAATCATCAAGATTAAAGGGGTTGTATCACTACAAAGAAAAAAGAAACCTCAATCAGGTCTGTGCATTGAGACAAAAAAAAAAAATACATGTTTGGTTCCTGCAGATATTTAAACATAGAATCCCTATGTTGGAAGGCAGAAGTGTTAACCACTCAGCTACATTGTAGCTACTCATAGCCCGTTACATAAACAGACCTTTGTTTGAATGGAGTGAGCACACTATGGGAAAAGTTATTGTGATGTCAAACCTGCTGGGTCAAATAATGTGCAATTCAAACAAATAATGCATGCCCCCTTTTGAGCACACTGACAGCTGCAGCTGGATAAACCAGGCATGAAATGACTTAGTGGTGAAATCCCTTTAAGTAAATCACAAGGATAGATTATAACTGCAGGTCCAGACTATACAGGTTTTGTTTGTAGTACTTGTCAAATAATCTCCCAAAAAAATGGGAATCTCGCAAGAGAACAGAGAGAGTGACTTTTAATAACTATATTTACTATTTTGACATAGGCAAACTTAAACTCTATCAGTTCTCAATCTATAAAACACTAAAACGTAACTTTTATTATGTATAACACTTAACCTCTATACACACTATTTAAAAACCTGATTTCTAACCTCTCAATTTTTCCCTATCTACTTCTGAAGGAATAACTCCCTTTTCACTATCAAGTCTGGTGGAACCCCACCTACTAACAGTAAAACCCTATATATACAGCAATCTACCAACTCCAGTAAGGGATCCCAAGCATCCTACTTGGGCAGTTATCCCTAATCGAATGGACATAAAACATATAAGGCTTCCTTGTGACACCCTCTGCTGCGGATGACACTTTGTAGACAGAGGTGAGAAATCACAATTTAAAATGTCATGCCTGACCTCCCCAACATGTTTCACCAGCTAACCTGGCTTCATGAGGGGTAAGAGGTCCGGTCTCTTACTCCTGATAAAGCCAGTTTCACCAGACTTGATAGTGGAAAGGCAGTTATTCCTTCAGAAGTAGATAGGGAAAAATTGAGAGGTTAGAAATCAGGTTTTTAAATAGTGCGTATAGAGGTTAAGTGTTATACATAATAAAAGTTAAGTTTTAGTGTTTTATAGATTGAGAACTGATAGAGTTTAAGTTTGCCTATGGCAAAATAGTAAATATATTGTTTGTAGTACGTCACAATGGAGACATATGCTTCTGTTCAGGCTCTGTATACACATAATCAATATCTAGGTGATACCATAGCAACAGAAATGCAGAACTTCTTGATAGATTTTTTTTCTTCTATTTGATACAAATATAATACCGCCGAATGTTGTCTGATACAAAATGTATCCGTGCAGAACAATATCGTAGCTTCAGGGCTGTGTTATCTAATCCTTCATGTTTGTCTTGTTTACTTAGCTACTTCAGTTGATCTAGGAAAATATACAGTAAATTCCATCTAGATATGTACTATGGGTCTGCAAGAAAGATGTTTGGGGGATGTGCAAAGCTGCACTGCTTTGAAGCATATCAAAGAAATGCTAATCCGCATTAAACAAAATTTAAGAGACTTTTTAATGATGCGCTTCCTTATGCAATTCTGAAATGTAAGCAGAAAAAAAAACTTCTTCAAAGAGTCCAGTGGATCATTTTATGCAAAATGTAGGCGCAGAACTTGACCAAAGATTCGGTAGATGGCAGTATACGGATTGGTGTTTTGTTCAGGTTGTGTGATGATGTGGCATTAATGAGAAGTATTGATAAGATACTTGAGCTTATTACAGACTTTGGGAAATTTCATGTTCTCTACTTGGCCAATATGGATGTGGGAGTAGCGCATACTTGCCGCAAAGGCAAAATATGCTGCTTCTATGGGGTTCCTGGACAGGAGGGCTCCAGCCATATGTTTTCATACAAACAAACTACAAGCTCATCCAATGTGTAGTCGAATTCTTTAGTAATATACTGTATTACTTTCTTTCAGAGGCATAACTTAAAGAGAACCTGTCACATAGATTATGCCCCCCCTTGCTGAGGGCAGCACAACGTAGTGTCAGACCTGCTGTTTCCAGCACTGTGTCCCTTATTCTGTAAGATGCTGTAGTTTTCGTGTATTTAATGCTCAAATCTGCAGTTTTCAGTCAGAAGAGTCATTCGAAAGGTCCTTCAGAGAGTCAGTTTTTTCCAAACCCCGCCCACCTGAGGCTAGCCCCGCCCACCTCAACTGATAAACCTATAACTTTGATAGGTAGGAAAATGTGAATAGCTGTCAGTGGGCGGGGCTAGCCTTTGGTGGGCGGAGCTAACACCTGCTCATGAATAAGATTTGAGGGGTAAATGCTCTAAAACTGCTGCATCTTACAGAATAAGGGGCACAGCGCTGGAAACAGCAGGTCTGACACTAGCTTGTGCTGTCCTCAGCAAGGGGGGCATAACCTATGTGACAGGTTTCCTTTAAAGGGGTTTTGCCAAGAAGTGATTTCCTCACCTAACAGGCTGATACTGTGACCTAAAGTCTTGAGAAAAGGGGCGTTGTGTTTCTGTGTTTAAAAAAACAAGTACCTCCTCTGTGATGTCATCACTCCACCTCCCACGCGCGCTCCTGATACTCGATAGTCTCTGTAGTTGAGTAAACATTGTTAGGGTAATCCACAGAGGATAACTGTATTGTGCACAAGCTATACAGGTTTTGTTTCCCCCTCTTATCTGCTCAGGAGAGAAGATAATTTCCAAGCAGGCAGCGTTCTTTTGTTCGTTCATGGACTTCTGCAGGGGGGGAGGAGGGCTGAGCAGGGATCCAGGGAGCGTTTACTCACATAATTACATTACAACCTTTTGATTGTCTTTACAAAAAACACAGGCTCTTTGCTCCGTCTCACTTCTACGCTTGTTCCTGTGTCCTGCCATCAGATAAGAAGTGCAAACAATGCAAGTGCAGCCAGATCAGCTCCTGTCATCTCCTGGTTGTAGCTAATGTAACCAGTCAGGAAACTAAGGGTGTCTTGTTCAGGCTGTGGCTACACTTTTTATAATCACATATATTTAGAAAAGTGATTAAATACCCATTTTGGACTATCCCTCGTCAACATTCGATCGTGGCAAAACCCCTTTAAAACTTTTGGGCCCCAGTATAAAAACAATGATTGGGCCCCCACCTACCAAGTGTCATCTTATATGGCAGAAGGGCCTTTTAACCCCCATAGAGTCCAGAGAACATGAGTGACTGCTACCCCTGCACCTTTTTGGCCGTGTTTACACGGCACAGTCCAAATATCGGTCGGGATTTCCTGTCCAGTATGTGGTCTGTTTTTGGCACGCAGGGGGATGGCTTTTGTGCGCGGTTTCCGGATTAAAGCCGTCCCCCTTTGCACCCACATGTTCATGTTCTGCCCAAAAAGAATGAACATGTTCTATGTTTTTCGTTATGCCAGCGGTGTAAAAAAATGTCTGGAAGAAAATCCATGCAGTGGGGACTGCAGCACGGATTTTCCATTAAAGGGGATGTATCGCTTCCTTAGTTCGGCTGATTCACATTGCTCTCAGCTTCTCAACTCTGGAGATGCAGGGGCGTTCCTTCCCCTCCCAGCTGGGTGACATCATCCCCCCCTGCACTGTGCATGCTGGCTCCCGAGACTCCCCCCCCCCCGCTCTGGGTCCCCATGTCACTGTGTTTCTCCCTATGCAGTCTTATTTTGTAAGAGCTGTATACATACCACAGGCTGCATTCAATCTAGACTAAGCAACTGAACTCTTCTCTCACAGTTGGAGATGCTCTATGAACGGCACAGATCTCGCTTCTATGCAGGGGAGTTAGGCACCGGGACAAAACTGTTATGTTTTCTCATTGTAGAATCTGTTGCAGTCTGTTTCTGCGGGTGTGGAGAGAGAAAATGCTACGGCCCCTAACTCTGTGTCAGCAGGATCGACACAAATTGTGCTATTTCCTGATTGTGTAAGCCCTTCAGTGTAATTCTGTTTCTTCGGCCTGTATAAAGTGAAAATGTGACGGTCCCTTACTCTGAGTCAGAGACACAGCTCCGTGAATACGACCGGGGGCTGTGCAGAATGTAAATGAGCTCTCAGCTAGTGAAATGCAAGGAGGAGGGATCCGAGGGATCAACCAGACTGGATATCAGTGTAAACAAAAACACAAGATAAGGAAAACTGTGAATACAAGACAGCTTTGCTAATGACATCCAATTGCAAAGTTACTTGTTTTCACTGTCCCCTTATTCTGAAGACCATTTAATGAAATGATAAAACCCCTTTAAGGTCCATGTAAAAGATTGACAGCCGGTTTACAGACGACTTTCAAAACCGAAAGCCGTCTGTAAATCCGGCTGAAAACCCGTGCCGTGGGGACAAGCCCTTATAGCTAAGTCTTGTCTTCCATCTGCCCTTTCTTTTACTTTCTCTAGATTAGCAGGTGAATGTAAAGATATGTTCACACGGCGTTTTTGGATCTGATTTTGGATCCGTTTAGGATCTGAAAATCGCATCCAACACGCAGCTGTATTTTGATGCGTTTTGGCTGCAGCAGGATTGCACCCTATGGTTTATAATAGGGCTCCTGCTGCGTCTTTCGGATCAGGAACTAACATGACAACTCTTAGAACGGATCCGAAAGACGCAAGTAAACGCACATCAGTGATCACTCGTCTGAACGCAGATGCGCGCTTTACATTGAAAGCAATGGAAATCACACTGCACATTGCTAGATGCGTGTTTGTGCCCTTATAAATGGACCCAAACACGCATCTAAGAACATATGTTCACACGGACTGAACACGCCATGTGAACATACCATAACATGACTGCAGGGTCAGGCTACACAGAGATTGGGGCAGATTTAGCAATACTGTCTATCTCTTAGGGTATGTTCACACAATGTATTGCGGCGCGTACAGTATACGCCGCAATACATTGTGTGTTTCGGGAGCTCGCGCTGGTCAGCGCCTACCCCCGTGGCGCGGGGGAGCCGGCACTCCGCCGGCCCCATAGACATGTATTACTCGCGGTGCGTAAGCGCTGAGAATAAGTGACATGTCACTTATCTCCTCTGGCATACAATACACGCAAGATACGTGACGAAATACGCTCCAAAATAATCCGTGTGAACATACCCTTAGGGTATGCTCACACGGCTTATTTTCACACTTAATTGCGCGCGTATTTCGCTGTGTACTGCGCTTTATACGCGGTGAAATGCGCCCCGCAATTACAGTAATTCATAGCTCTCATAGAGAACTATGGATTATGCCTCGTCCCCTCGCACGTACAATAAGATCGTTAATAAGAATTAACATGTCAATTGTTAACGGTGAATACGCCGCTGACAATGAATGCCTATGGGGCCGATGCCCGGCCGGCCCTCCCGTGCTTTGGAATTACGCACTGATCAGCGCCTCGCTCCAAAACACCCAGCATATTGCGGCGCGTACTATACGCGCCACAATAAGCCATGTGAACATACCCTCAGGCAATGTCAACTTAGACTAGACAGTCTTCCAATGAAGACTACATGAACATGTATCATAGTATTGACAAATGAGAACTAATTTAATAATAGAGTTGTAAAAAGGTTTGCACCACACCTGGCCGAGGGTTATATGCAGTGCAACTATATTGAAAACAATGGGGCTGAGCTGCAACCCTGGAAACAACCTGTGGATGACTGTGCTCCTGTTTTTAGAAGAAAGGCACTATGGACCTTATGTATGAAAACTGTCTAGCAGTCAGATTGTCTTTGTTGCCCATAGCAACCAATCAGGGCTCACAACAACCAATCAGAGCCCATAGCAACCAATCAGAGCTCAAAGCAACCAATCAGAGCTCAGCTTTTATATCACATAGTGCTCTGGGAAAATAAAAGCTGAGCTCTGATTGGTTGCTATAAGCTCTGATTGGTTGCTATGAGCCCTGATTGGTTGCTGTGAGCTCTGATTGGTTGCAATGAGCTCTGATTGGTTGCTTATGTCTCTGATTGGTTGCTAATGGCTCTGATTGGTTGCTATGAGCTCTGATTGGTTGCTATAAGCTCTGATTGGTTGATATGGGCTCTGATTGGTTGCTATGGGCTCTGATTGGTTGCTATGGGCTCTGATTAGTATCTATGAGCTCTGATTGGTTGCTATGAGCCCTGATTGGTTGCTTTGAGCTCTGATTGGTTGCTATGGGCTCTGATTGGTTGCTATGAGCTCTGATTGGTTGCTATGGGCTCTGATTGGTTGCTATGAGCTCTGATTGGTTGCTATGAGCTCTGATTGGTTGTTATGAGCTCTGATTGGTTGCTATGAGCTCTGATTGGTTGCTATGGGCTCTGATTGGTTGCTATGAGCTCTGATTGGTTGCTATGAGCTCTGATTGGTTGCTGTGAGCTCTGATTGGTCGCTATGGGCTCTGATTGGTTGCTATGGGCTCTGATTGGTTACTATGGGCAACAAAGACAGTCTTACTGCTAGACAATTTTCATACATAAGGTCCATAGCATGGTCATCCACAGGTTGCTTGCAGGGTTGCAGCTCAGCCCCATTGTTTTCAATATAGTTGCACTGCATACAACCCTCGGCCAGGTTGATGCAAACCTTTTTACACCTCTACTATAGCATCATCCTACTCATACGCAGGGCTCCGTAAGCATTGACTGTACAGGGCAGCAGCGCTTGTACAGTTCCCTGCACTGCCGCCTTTGTGTCTGGGTGAAATGATGATGAATGTAGACAATGCATCAAACAAACCATATCTGTGTTTTTTATAGGAGCAGAAATAACTCGCCTGAAAATAAATATGTCGCCTTTAGCTGTTATGACTTTTGCTTGTGTTGCTGATCTCAGTTTAGAGAGATAATGATGAATGACTGATATGGAGCAAATAGCACATTCAGTCAGAGGTGGATCATGAACAGTAAATCTGAGCACCACTTTATATGAAAGTTGACACATGAGGATGGATTGATAATGTGAATTCATCGCACAGTGAGATGATAGCTGGAATTAGATGAGGGGTGCTGCAGAGGTGCAGTAGGTTGCTCAGTGCACTGAGCCATTCATCCATGATACATGCAGTCACAATTTCAGCATCATAATGGATACTAAGGTTTATCAGAACCTGAAAAGGATTGTTTGTGTTTTTTAAAGTTTCTCCTGCTGGTCGGGACTAGGATTTGGGACAGTATCAAATTCAGCCTGAATCTAAGCGATCACATTGCCACAAAATTGACTCTAAGCTTAAAGGGGATGTCTCACTACAAGGATAGCTGCTTTTTATGTTAAAGATCTTGCAAAAACAAGTCGCTTTGCAATATGTGTCCATTAACAGTGTCCTACCTATTCCCAGATATCCCCTCTTGTATGGGCTGCATCAGCTCCTCAGGTCGCTATAGCTACAGACCTGTTTGATCTCTCCTGATAGGCTGCTAACACTGGTTGCTGTAGCTACATACCTGTTCAATCTCTACTGATAGGCTGCCAGCGCTGGTTGCTATAGCTACAGACCTGTGTGATCTCTCCTGATAGGTTGCCAGCGCTGGTTGCTATAGCTACAGACCTGTTCAATCTCTCATGATAGGCTGCCAGCACTGGTTGCTATAGCTACAGACCTATTTATTCTCTCATGAGAGGCTGCCAGCACTGGTTGCTATAGCTACAGACCTGTTTGAGCTATCCTGATAGGCTGCCAGCACTGGTTGCTATAGCTACAGACCTGTTCCTTCTCTCCTGAAAGGCTGTCAGCACTGGTTGCTATAGCTACAGACCTGGCTTCTACTGCAGCCTAGTGGAAGCCAGTAAACACGCCCCTGAATTCAAGAAAACAGGACAGAGGTAAGATGAATCAATGCAGTGAGACAACCCCTTTCAATTGAGGTTAGGGTTTTTACCGGTTCTCAGGGATTAATTTACAGTTCCGCGGCGCTCCCAATTTTGGTCCTATGTCATGTCTGGTCACCTTAAAATAATAGTTATGGTAAAGAGAAGTGACGTCAGCAGTGTTGGATTGGGGTGCCTAGGGCCAACAGGTGGAGTTGACTCTAGGGGCCCACCAGTTGAGTTTTTATGGGTCCACTGGTGGAGTTCATTTTAAGGGCCCACCCTGCAGCTACTGTAAATGACTGTAGATGCCTCCTATACTTTGCCTCATGCTTTCTGCCTCTCTTTCTATGCTTTTTTGCCTCTTCTGAGAATGCATATTCAGTTAAAAAACAACTTCAGATCTACCCTGCTCAGGGGCCCAGCGGGAGTTTCACCTATTCTCCGTGGGCCAGTCCAAGCCTGTACGTCAGTCTGGGAATGCCGCAAAACAGTAAGTTAAAGGGGTTGTCTCACTACATCTTACCTCGGCCCTGTTTTCTCATTTTTCATTTTTTAATTCAGGGGCATGTTTACAGGTTTCTACTGGTCTTTAGTGACAAGCTGCTGAGGACACCAGGTATGTCGCTATAGCGACCAGCACTGGAAGCCCATCAGGAGAGATCCAGCAGGTCTGTAGCTATAGCAACCAGCGCTGGCAGCCTATCAGGCGAGATCGAACAGGTCTGTAAGCTATAGCAACCAGTGCTGGCATCCTATCAGGAGAGATAGAACAGGTCTGTAGCTATAGCAACCAGTGCTGGCAGCCTATCAGGAGAGATCCAGCAGGTCTGTAGCTATAGCAACCAGTGCTGGCAGCCTATCAGGAGAGATCGAATAGGTCTGTAACTATAGCAACCTGAGGAGCTGATGCAGCCCATACAAGAGAGGATATCTAGGAATAGGTAGGACACTGTTAATGGACATATATAGCAAAGTGACTTGTTTTTGCAAGATCTTTAACATAAAAAGCAGCATTCCTTGTAGTGAGACAACCCCTTTAACCTCTAAAAACCTGTAAAAAAAACCTAACCCAAGTTAAATGTTAGAGTTAGGCTTAGAGAGAAAAATTAGAGCTTTGGATGTCTTAAACCTAAATTTTTTCATAAGTTCTTTCAAGCCAAACCAAAAAGGACCTTTTCCTGAAACACTAAGGAGGACTATCAAAAAGTAAAATAAAAATGTACTCACTCGTAAAGATGCTGGTTCTGCTTAGTAAGGTTTTTATAGATTAATGAGCCGGTCACTGGTGCAACTAGTATAGCACCCCTTGGTAAACAGAAGTGACGCTAAATTGGGAGCGCTGTGGAGCAGTAGGTTAATCTTTAAAAAATCCTAACTCCAATTTAAGGTTAGAGCAATGCTTTGGGATAAGGTTAGATATAGAGAAAAAAATGAAGGCTTCAGGATGCCCCAAATCTGAATTGTTTTCACAAGTTACATCAAACCACTGTCAAAACAAACATGGATCCATTAGTGCAACACACTGGTCTGAACTATCAAATTAAGAAAACTTAATTCATCTGCGAATTTGATGCTGCTGCCCGGGTGGTCTCCACCAATGACATCATATGCCATTCAATGCTCCATGGGAAAAAAGTTATGAAAACTACCTTTCCTAAAGAAGGACAAAACGCTAATAGGCAGCACCAGAGAGAGATATTTTTTTTTTTTTACCTTCAACTAGAGAGCTAATTTGCATCCTTTTTTCCCTGGGAGCATTGCCTGTCCTATAGGACACTTCACATCAGCTGGTAGTCTCCACAAGGAGAATTATTATCTACATATATGTAGCTTAATGTAGAGTATAAGATCAATCATATGTCCCATACTGTATCTTTCCCTTCGTTACGAAAGAGAACTTTTCATGAGCTGTCAAAAGTAGAGCAAAAACAGAACAGAAGTACAGCAATATGTATATAATGAGACTGCTCAGACATCACCTCTCCTCTCAAGCAGCTACTGAGTGTTCAAACCCCAGGTGCTGTCATCCTACTCCCGTCCTCTGTACTCTTTAGTAATTAGTCAAACAGTGCAAATAAATAAAAAAGAGAAACCTCAATGAGGTCAGTGCATTGATAAAGAGAAAAAAAATCCACAGGTTTGGTTCCTGCAGGGATTTGAACCGAGGACCCTTGTGCTGGGAGGCAAAAACTTTACGTCTGAGCTACAATGTAGCTACTCCCAGCTCTATACATAAGCAGACCTTTCTTTGACTAGAGAGAGGAAAGGCCTGGTGATGTCATCCTGCTGGGTCACATGATCTGCAATTCAAACAAATCACACACGCCCCCTTCTGAGCATACAGAGCTGAAGAGCTGGATGCAGGAGGTATAAAATGAGATTATGGCAAAGCCCCTTTAAAGGGGTGTTCCTATCTCAGACATATATAGCATATTGTTAGGATATACCATCCTCATAAAACGTAAATGCAAGGTCGAACTAGCTAACCTTAGAGCCATTCACTTGTTACTTGGATCTAGCTCGTGTTAGTTGGGTTGGCCTCCAGTCTGAAACTAGCTCTATACAAGACATTAGGTTGGGTAGATATACTAAGGGAATCTTTATTGAGTGACATGAGAACAGCTGATGGCGTACAGAGAAAAGACTGTTCACCTCACATTTGTGATGCGCATTTAGCATGTATACTGGGAAAGATCCTGGTGTATATACTATATGTTTCCATAAAGTTAAGCAGCCTCGTGGAGGCTAAAAATGTGTCCTTTTGTCCTTCATCCGGCCTGTGTTTAAAGGGAATATGTCATCAAAAAATGAGTCATTGTTTAAGTCCCATTTTTATGTTAAACACATTCTTTAGGAATTTTTATTTTTTTATTTTTCATATCACTTTTTAAATAATTCTTAAGTCTTGCAGTTTTCACTTTGGCCACTAGGCCTTGTTTGCTCTGCTTTAACAGCATTCAGAGAGATGCTTTACAGTAGCTTCATGCACAGAGACTTAAGACTGACTCAGTCCCATTCACTTCTATAGGAGAGTTTTCTAGTCATCCTCTGTGACCTGGGAAGAAGTCAGTGTGCAGGGAGGTGAAAGGGTGAACTGTGACATCTCCTATTGTGACTGGTGGATCCTGTGTTATCTATTCACACTGGTGTCTCCTTTCAGTTTGACCCTCTTTGTGCTGATAATAAGCAGAGAACTGAGAATCTTTCTGTACAGAACAGGAAGTGTCAGACTATTATTAGGTGAAAACTGCAGGACTTAAGAATTATTAAAAAATATTTACAGTGATATGGAAAATTAAAAAAATATATAACCAAAAATTCTTAAAAAAATGTGTTGAACATAAAAATGTAAGTTAAACAATAAGTCATTTTTGATGACACATTCCCTTTAAAAATAGTCTGCAAAAATTAAAAGAATGGAATAACACAGTAGACAACGCTGTTCCATTCAGGAAGAAACTGTTTAAGTAGACAAATATTACTAGAGCTCTATACTTATACCATTTTGTATTAATTTTAGGCAGTCCCCAATTTACGTCGTTCCGACTCGCAACTGTCCCCTAGTTATGAGCGGGGACTTATGGAGCGTGGCTCAGTGTGTTGACGTGACACACCGAGTCACAGCCTATAACATCATAATGGCTCACGTCGTGGCACCAGAGACATCACTTACCAATGTTCCCCTCAAGGTTCAGTCGCTCGGCCACAATGTACACAGCCCGTCCCATGTAATGTGTACAGCTCCCAGGAGGCCTGAGCACCTCAGCATCTCCCAGTATCTTCTGCAGTCACCCGTCAGGTCACATCAGTGCAGTACTAGGGAGAGCTCAGGGTGGGGACCTTGCATTGACACACAACCCTACCTCCACAGCAGCCACATAATCAGGAAGTTCAAAGTCAAAGACGGCTGGTCAATCAGCAGCTAGGGCACGGGACTTTACTTCTGGGTCCCCCAGAGTGCATCCCAGCGATGGAACCAGCCGGTGGAGACACTGTGCTCGGTAATGGAGAGCATGGACATGCAGCAGCAACCAGGGTGGACTCTCTTTCGCCCCTTCTAGTAATTGTATGTACTATCACCCCTAGACTGTATGTGTCTACTGTTGCCCCTCTGTTCAGTCCTTCCCTCTGCTGTCCCCCTCTGACTGTGCCCAGCATCCCCAAATCTCTTTGTAGTGGTGCTGTTCACCTTTCTGCCAGTGTCCTTCTATGTAGAGGAGCCTCCCACCCCCTAACATATCTCTTCCAGCATTTGTGGCATGCTGGCACTTGAAATTGTGGAACTTCAAGTGCCAACATGCCACACCACAAATGTACTAATTGTATGGGTGGCTATTAGTACATGTATTTAACATGTGCTGCTGTGGCATGCTGGCACTTGTAGTTCCATGTCCTACAGCAGCCAGTAGCTGTGGAACCACAAGTGTCAGTATGCCACAAGAGTACAAGTTAAACAAATATACTAATCAGCATCCATTCAATTAGTACATGTGTGGTGTTGAATGCTGACATTTGTAGTTCTGAAGCATTCCACACCACACCTATACTTAATACTTACATTCATATTCAACTTAAGAACAAACCTACAATCCCTATCCTATGCATAACTCGGTGACCGCACGAATAATGTTCTCCGCCTGGAATATTTTAGGCCGGATATTTATTGTTTTCATTACATGTAAATTTGAAATCTGTTCTGTAGAGAAAGATTCTCAGTTGTCTGCTCCTTATCAGTACAAGCAGGGTTACAATGAAAGGTGACACCAATGTGTATAGATAACACAGGTTCCACCAATCATAATAAGAGATGTCACAGGTCACCCTCACCCCACCTCCGGGACTGATTCTTTATCGGGTCACAGAGCATCCCAAGAAAACCTCCTATAGAAGTCAATGGGACTGATCCAGTCCACAGGCGCCTATAGCCATGAAGCTGCTGTAAAGCATCTCTCTAAATGCTGTTAAAAGTGATGCAGGGAAAAATTCTGTCTCCACAGTCAGATATAGACGACTGAGTCGAGAAGTCTACAGTCAGAAAATAAAAACAACTAAGGAGTTAAAAAGAAAATTGGTGACAGATTCCCTTAAAGCACATCTGCACCGATTATTTTCTCTTTTATTTACATATTGTTAGTTTTTCCATCATAATAATCGGTCCCCTAAATTCACTAAGGAGATGCGGTTAAAGTTATTACATATAAAGAGATTGATGAATTTGTCTTAATTTTAATTAAATATTGGATTTTATCCAGAAAGTTAAAATGAATACTAATGTATATTAACATTTATTGACACCCGTATTCAGATTATATGATAAGCTTTTGAGCAGTAATAGGTTAATGTCGTTTTTTGCATTTCTCATGTGATTTTATGTATTAAGCTCAATACAAAATAGATATGTCCACAGAAGCTCCCGTCCTCATCACAGACAGCGATTTCCAGGTAACATCAGCTCTCTCTGATGCTATAAGGCAGGATGTGCTTTATCTGGATTAGTATCTGCTTCATTTACTGTACTCTCCACTTTGCACTATGTTGGTATCATTTTGAGGCTTTGGAACCAATTAAAAGTTTTTCACAGAATTATGGTCTCATTATACAATGGTCGTCCCAAAACCAATTTATATTGTATATTGAGGGAGCACTGTACAGTATCCAGTCTGATTAAGAAGATCTGCAGTGTGAGGTTAGACTTAGCAGTAATATGAAATTCTAATGAAACAGGTGGTAAATTATAGTCTTCTTCAGCTCCTATTAGATTATTCAAGGGATACAACCATCAACAAGTACCTTTTCACATATTGTCAAGCAATATGCAGTTTTTATATGGATTTTTTTTAATTAGGTGACATATATATATATAAATCACTCACCTTCCTCATGATCAAGGATGCCCCATGAGGTGAGATTTTGCATGGTGCCCAGACGATGTCGTTTGACAGTCTTTCTGTATTTCTTCCATTTTCTTAATTGCCCCAAAACAGTCGCTCTTCTCACCCAGCGTCTTATTTTTGGTTTTGTAGCCCATTCCACTTTGGAAATTTCTTTTTTTTGCCCTGACATCCTTAGAAAGCTCTTTGGTCTTCCCCAGTTGTAGGGGTTGGGTTTTGACTGATTGAATCGGTTGAAGGAGCTTTTAAAAGGTGATTTTAAAGACAGCTGTTTTAAATGCAGGTAACAAGTTGATTAAATTCGACGGGTCTGTAGGACCAGAACTCTTAAAAAGGGGGTGGGGATCAAATACTTATTTCTCCCCACAAAATGCAAAATAAAGATAAAATTTTAAACATGGGTTTTTCCCTGGATTTTTTTTTTAATAATTCATCGCCAATGTTAAAATTAACCCACCCTTAAAATTATAGGCTGTCCAACTTACACAATCAGAAAGGGATCAAATAATTATTTCCTTCACTTTTATAATTAATATATATATATATATATACATACAACTTTCTGGCCTCCCTTCTATAACCTCTGATAGCACAGCAGTGATTGATTGACGATCCTTCTTTTTGCTCGGGTATGGTCATAGCAGTGTGAATCTTATCAGCTGCATCTGATAAGTGTGAAAAACTGTGCAGAAGAGGATTACCCCATTATCCTTTTATGTATTGCTTCTGATGTACTCTTATATTATCTGTCCCTGAAGAAAAAACAATAAAACATTAGTCTTACCTCATTTGTAAGCACTACATAGAGATAAGTCGCAGCTGAAATAAAGTGAATTAGTCTTCCTGGCAATTCAGGAACATTCTCTCACACAGCCAGAGAAGGACAACATTTTATTTGTAATTTTTAATTGCCAATTTTTTTTTTTTTTTAAATATAGTTTTCCAGGAATTTTGGATTTAACAGAAATACTTCTTTCTGATGGTAGTGTCCCTTTAAACAAAGCCAAAAAGCCAACTATAGGTGAACTGGAGATAGAAGAGATGTCCTAGCTCTGCTGTAGTGATTGGCGGCCATGCGATGTCCCACCACTATCTGTCATGAAAACCCCCTTTAAATTTAGTTGAGGCGGTAAAACAAGTCTCTGTCAAGATGCCATTTGTCCCCTAAGTGCAAGAGCTGTGTTTGCAATGAAGATAAATATCCGAGCAGAGTCTGTGTTTTTCAGCCGCACAGAAATTGAAGCGGTGTAACAAAGACGGCGCATCAGCAGAGCACTGGGGCTTGTCAAAGTGTTCTTCGATTTTCTAATTGCCTGATCGTTTTTAAAAGACCATCGCAGGACATTCCAATTTAACAATTTGCGCTGAATTTATTTCGTTTATTAGAAATCTCAGGAGCGACTCCCTAATATAACGCCCTTTTCAGAACCACTTCGCTGCAGTCAATTTCCCACAATTTCATAACTCCATATTGCCAGCGGTCACGTCAGCAGGACAAAAACCTGCCATTTTGGGTATTTGAATATAACGAGGGGAACAAAGCGGGCTGTCCCCTAAACTGGTCATAAAAGGCTTCCCCAGTAAGGTAAGGAGTGACAATGCTTTCTGATCCCTGGAGGTTCATTTGCTGAGACCACCACAGTCCGCCAAATGAAGGAGCAAGTTTTCTCTGAAGAGCAATGGTACTGGACATTAGAACTTACCCAAATGGAGTTACAATGTGTAGCCATTTTGCACACAATGGTACCAAGGGAATCCCGTACAGGGCATCTGAAGGTGTTCCAATAAAGGGGGGTTTTTCATTCAGGGATTGCTGCTTTTTTTATGTTAAAAGATCTTTCAAAACAAGTCACTTTGTAATATTTGTCCATTAAAATGTCCTACCTTTCCTAAAAACCCCCCTTTTATGGCGCATCACTCCTCAGGTCACTAAGCTACAGACCGTTTTAATCTCTCCTGATAGGCCCCCCAGTGCTGGGTTGCTATGTAAAAAACCTGTTTGATCCCCGAAAGGCTGCCATGCTGGTTCTAACTACAGCCGTTTTACTCTCCTGTAGGGCTGTCAGGCTGGTTGCTTTTACTCAAACTTTCGATCTCTCCCGATCTGCCAGTGTGGTTTCTAAGCTAAGACGTTTGATCTCTCCTGAAAAGGGGCCAGGCTGGTTGCAAAGCTACAGCCGTTTTTTCTCTCCTGAAGGCTGCCAGCCTGGTCGCTATAGCTAAAGACCGTTTGATCTCTCCTGATAGGGTGCCAGCGCTGGTTGCTATAGTACAGGGAAAATGGGAAAACCTCCTATAGCTTAAACACTGGTGTTTATAGCTACAGACCCGTTTTAATCTCCCTATAGGCTGCCAGCACTGGTTCATAGCTACAAACTGTTTCAATCTCTCCTGATAGCTGCCAGCATGGGTTTCTTAGCTACAGCCTGCTTTTTACTGCCGCCTGAAAGCAGTAAAACGCCCCCGATTTAAAATGAACAAGAAAAAAAGGAAAATGGGTGAGATAAATCAGGGATGAGACAACCCCTTTAAAATACTGCAACATTATTAGATACAGATATAGGCATTGCGGTTAAGGTTAGGGGGCAATATGGGGTTTCTGTAGGGCATTAGATAACTGAAAAAGTCCACTGAGCAATAAATTTTTCTGGGATACACTGTGCCCTCCCAAAACCCAAATATCCAAAAGAAAAAAAACGGCTAAAATGTAAATTTTAATAACATTTATATAAAAACAAATTTTGACTAAAGGCAACATAAATCCTAATGTCTCAAAATATAATAAATTATATTCTAATTATGGTACAGCTGTGTACAGGAATAGAAAAATATTTTTTGCATTCACGTAACCAGGTTAACGTCCGGTGCCTATCCGGAATAAACAGAGGGGTTATTAGGGCTGGGCGGCGCTCGGTTTGTAGGGAGCAAACTCTTGCAGCAGTGACACGACCCCACCTAAAAGAGAGTTGCTGGCAGCCTGTGATTTTGACAGGGTCCACCCTTCCGACAGGGGCGGTCCCCAGCCAATGGGGGGACCCAGGCTGTCCAATAATTACGGGGGGGTATCTGGGGATCACATTAAACTTCCGCTAGCTGAGTGTGAAAGGGTGATATTTCCGGGCTGCCTTGTGTTTCTTTGTGTATTGTTTTTATTTGCTCATCATGACCTGACCTGCTTTTCCCTGACCCTGTTTTGCTCCCCGTTTTTTGCACCTCGCACCCTTTGGGTTTTTTGACCTCGACTTTTCTTCTGATTTTGTACCTCGCTCCCGTTCATGTTTAAATTCGGCTTTTTAGTTTTCTTTCTGTTCTGATTTGTGGCTTTTTTTTCCTCATTTGATATTACCCAATGTCTGACTATCCTCCTCCTACGGCCCCCTAACTCAGCACGCAGGGACTGTCGCCCAGTTGCCGTCTGCCGCCTAGGGCAGCACGTCAAGCAGGCAGGGACAGTGGGCTGGGTTCCAGTCAGATCAGATGTAGAAAAAAATCTCTATATATCTTGGATGAAAAAGGTGTACTTGTAGCCCTATTCTAGAACTACATGAATGGTAGAGCACCCGCCCGAAAGGGGTTACCCCACCCTACAGAAGCTTATCCTAGTTACAGCTAAACAAGCGTACTCATGAAAAAATCCAATCTATGTCTAAGTATTTTCAAACACCTTAGGGCAGATCTTTAGGGAAAAGTATAAAATGTAAAGATTTGAAAGTCCGCACCAAAAATGAGACAAAAAACAGCTGATAAAAAATTGGATGCTAATTGGACTTTAGGGGCGACATGTATGATTTTTGGCGCTTAGACGAAAATTTTTCTGTGCAGAAGAATATTGTAGAATGCGCCTGATTTATGAACCTGCTCTACTGCGGCTCATAAATCAGCACATTCTAGCGCTGAGGAGATAATTATGGCTTAGGTAAACCACTTTGAAAGTGATTTACCTGTTCCAGCAGTAATGTGCCTGGAATTGCCGTACTGAAGCGATAAATCTATAGCTACGTACGGATCTATTGTGCCTCGCCTCCCGCACGCCCCCGAAATCAGGCGCATTACAAAGTGCCGTGGGCTCTCTGTAATGCGCCTGATACTGGCGTACGAGAGGCATTTCAGTGAAGTGAACGGTGCTGCGCCTGAAAATACGCCAGACTTCTGGCGCGGCCCCATTCATGCATGTCGCCCTAGATGTCTGTTTTGAGCCCATGCTGATGGTTTCTCCTTTGGTGGGTCATTGTAGATGCCTGTTGTATGGGCACTGTAGCAATCTCTCTTGGGACATGCTGTCCTTTGTAAGGGCACAGTGGTGGTTTTGTCTACTCTGTATCACTGTTACGGTGCCTTTTGAACTACTTTGGTTGTCTGTTGTGGAGGCATTGTGGTTATATGTTATGAGCCCACCATGGGGGTGTATCATGGGGCACTGTGGCAGTCTGTTGTGAGGGCACTGTGTTGATTTATCATGAGACACCTTAGATGTCTGTTATGAGCCCACTATGGTGGTCTCCCATAAGGCTATGTGGCTGTCTCTTATGGGGGCTTAAATACTGACTTTTGTGGGAAATTGTTAAAATATTTTATTTTGCTCCATGTGCAGAGCATGTTCTTACTTTCCACTTGTTGTCCATTAAATACAGTAGTCCTCCACTTACTATAAAATGATAAAGAAAATGTCCACCCCCTTAACACCAGTTCTTTTTTCTTTTTTTTTAAATAAAATCAATGGGTCCTACAGTCTCAACAACTCTACATAATTTATCATTATGGGGTCAGAACTTTTTCTGCTACAGAGCATCGAATCCCCTGCATAGATTTAGCATTAAACCCAAAAAAGTTTGACTACCGGCAGCCACCACTAGAGGGAGCTCAATGCATACCAATTATACATTCATCTTAATAATAACAGCAGAAAGCACCTAAGCTGAAAAAAGTATAGTCTTTTTGGTTCCCCTAACTTGACACAGTTGTAAGTAGGAGCCATATTACATAACAAGATGTAAGATTGTAAGAAGTGACACTATTTATATCTCAGAGGATTACTTTACAAAGACCTTGCCATGTCTATGCCCTTAGTGATGCCTAAAATAAACTTCCAGATGTTGAATCCCTCGGTAAAGTCCTTCTGGGACGCTTGGTAGATGTATATTTCTCCTTAATGTCTGTCTTCCCTGAATTTTTTCTCAAAAGTCA
>JAODAL010030526.1:0-49820 GCA_025379985.1 Phyllomedusa bahiana
AGCGGCAGTCGTGCGGCTTCTGTGTGCTGACAGACAGCATGGAAGGCACAGAATGCCTCCGGGTTGTCTGTGACGTCACGATGCCCGGCCGTCCCCTTTGTGGGATGTCCGGGCATCGTGACTGACAGTTGTCATAGGAGCCAGTCATACAACAAGCTATGTAACTGATTCCTATTGAATGAGGGATCTGAAGATCTCTCATTCAAATCCCCTATGGGGAAAAGTAAAAAAAAAAGTGAAAAAGTAAAAAAAAAAGTAAAAAAAGTGAAAAACATGTAAAACACAAACACGAAAAATAAAATAAAAATACGTACACCGCCCTTTTCCCCTTTACAAAGGGCCAATCGCCCCAAAAAAGATCAAAAATAAAAAAAGTCCCCATAATTTGTATCGCCGCGTGTATAACGATCTGCCCTATAAATCTATCTTTGCTAATTAACCCGTACGCTGAACGCCGTAAAAACAAAACAAAAAACAATCACATTATTAAATTTTTGTTCATACCGCAGCACATAAAATGGAATAAAAAGCGATCAAAAACTCCTATAAACGCCAAAGTGTAACAATTAAAACGTCATTTTCATCCCGCAAAAAAAAAAGTCCTTACATAGCTCTGAAAAAAACGGAAAAATAAAAAATGTATGGCCCCTCAGAAGACAGCGATGCATAAAAATTGTTTTACACACTAAAAACACTTTTTTTTTTTTTTTTTAAAGTCCCTTCAACAGAAAAAAACTATATAAACAGGATATGCCATAATCTTATCAACCCAAAGAGTAAATCTAACTTATCAGGATATTTGCATGGTGAGCGTTTTTAAAAAAATAAAAATAAAAAACACTACTAGGATTGGCAGTATTTTTTTCCCCCTGCCTTCCAAAAAATGGATTTAAAAGCGATCAAAAAGTCTTGTCCCCCCAAAAATGATACTAATCAAAACGTCAACTCATCCCGCAAAAAAAAAGCCCCTACACAGCTCCAAACACGGAAAAATTATAAAGCTATGACTCTCAGACTATGGCGATGCAAAAACGTGTTTTCCTGGTTGAATAAAAGTGTTTTTTTTTTTATAAAAAAACAGTAAAACACAAAAAAACTAATTTGGTATCGCTGTAATCGTATCAACCTGCTGAGTAATGTTAGCATGTCATATATACCGTACAGTGACCGCTATAAAAAATAAAAAACACTACCAAGATTGCCGTATTTTGTTCAAAACGTCTCACAAAAACCTTAATACACATAGCGTGACGCTTGAGGAAGGGGCGGAGCCCCGAAACGTCGCGTACGGCTGCACACAATCTAGCAGACTGCTCTGAGAATGGACTTGCCTTAAGAATGCTGCTTACCATATCTATGGACTTACTGCTTATACTCCTGCTCGGGAATCTAAAAACCGCAAGTGCAATTTATCGTTTAAAATATGCTTATACATTTTTAATGAGTGTTTTTGGCTTTAAGAATATGCCTTAAAAATATTTTGAAAGAAGATTGATTACCCTATTGGAGTGTTTGCTGCTATACTTCGATAATTTTGCTGGGGAATGAAGGCCCCATGACACACTCCTATGCATGCGGTCATAAATAGAAGTCCGGTTATATATTTATTTGATAGCCTATAGATATGCCATATGTGTGAGATGGGGAAACCCCTTTAAGGCCCCATTCACCTTCCATTTTAACAGATACTGTAGCGCAGCCATGACAAGGCCAAAGTATTCTATGGGGCAAATTGTCCTAAATAGACTACGTTTGCCCTGTTTAGCGAATGTATACTGTTTCTGAGTCAGACACAAAAGCGTGTTCTGCCATGTTTCCAGGATACATTTTTACAACATCCTGGCGGAGACCACAAACAGGACGCCAAGTCAAGGTGTGAATGGGATCTAATATTGTATGATTAGGGAGCTCTCTGCACAGATTCAGTGGGTATGGTGTGAACAAGAGCTAGTAAAATGTCTCCACTTATATGTCAGGTTTCTCTTGCTTATAATATCTTTAATGATCATTTCAGTCTGGATCTGGTTAGACTGGCAGCACCAGTTTTGTCATCAGTTGGCCGGTGAAAATGACCTTGACAGGTGACTCTTGCATTGTGTATATGCCTTTTTAGCTGTATGTGCCATGTCCTGGTGTATACAGGCCACATAAGGTATAGCAGCAGTTTACAGGTGACGCTTTGCCATGTGTATATGGCTTGTTCAGTAGTATGTGCCATGTCCTGGTGTATACACGACACATAGGCTATAGCAGCAGTTTACAGGTGAAGCTTTGTCATGTGTATATGGTTTGTTTAGCAGTATGTGTCATGTCCTGGTGTACATAGGACACAGAGGCTACAGCAGCAGCTCCCAGGTGACTCTTTGCTTGTTCAGTAGTATTTGCCAGGTCCTAGTGTATACAGGCCACATAAGGTATAGCAGCAGTTTACAGGTGACTCTTTGTCATGTGTATATGGCTTGTTCAGTAGTATTTGCCTCATCCTGGTATATACAGAGCACATAGGCTATAGCAGCAGCTCCCAGGTGACTCCTGTGTATATGGCTTGTTTAGCAGTGTCAGGTGCTGCTGTATACAGGGTGGTCTTATATACAGGACACATAAACTATAGCAGGAGGTTACAGGTTACACTTTGTCATATGTACCGTGTTTCCCCGAAAATAAGACACTGTCTTATATTAAATTTTGCTCCAAAAGTTGTGCTATGTCTTATTTTCGGGGGGGTGCCTTATTTTTCAAATACGGTAAGACAAATTCACATTTATTGCTGACCCAAAAAAGGACCTTTATTTAATCACAAACCAGCATAACCAGACAAACTGTGAATCTTGTCGTATGAAGAATTAACGTATGGTATAGAGGTATTTACCTACCTAGATTAACTGTAAAGAACAGAAAGTAAAATTTATTCAATGACAATCATGTCATCATCTTCTATGACATCATCATAACAATTTCCAATCCCTGAATTTTCCTGTTGACTTTGTTGTGACGCCATTTCCTTCAGAATCATGGCCCATATCTCTCAGTCTAGCAATTGCACTGTCCTTGAATGAATACTTCTTGTCAAGGTAGGCTGCTCGTAGGACAATTGCAATGCAACTGTCAGTAATTTTTCTCCCATGAATTCTTCACCCAAGTCACAACCTCTTGTAGTTTGGGGTTCACAAAGTTTCCACGCTGATTCTCTCCATTCTATTTTCAATGTAGTAATTAATTTCCAACCTCAAATGGTCCTTGAATGGCTTATTTATAGCAATATCAAGAGTCTGGAGATAGGCCGTCATTCCTGCAGGAATCATTATTTTATCTATGTTTCTTTCATGAAGACATTTCTTCATGTCCCTTTTGCACGGGTGTGTGCTGGCTGCATCCCAGACTAGCAGACCTCTTTTGGCTTCCTCGCATAACAAGGGTAGCAGTAAATCAACCCACTTCCTTATAACTGCTTGTGTGGCCCAGGGCCTTTTCGGTTTCAAGAATAAAAATCCTGAAACGCGTTCAATCTTATCCTTCTTGCCCTTAGCAATTATTAAAGGCGGGTTTTTGGTGCCATCAGACGAATTGCCAAAATACAGGAAACATGTGATTTCGTACATAGTGCGGGGGAATGTACACTGAGGAGGCCCCCCCTGCTCAATTGTTGTTTGAGATGAGGGGGCCCATAAACATGCGTTCATCATAGCAATCATGTTTGAAAAACTTTTATTTAAAAAGTCAGTGTCATCAATAAAGGACTTGATGCAAATGCACTTTTAATTTCAGCTCTTCCACTTAAACAGGTTGTGGACCGTCTTAAACAGTTCACTTCGCTGAAGAAAAATTTTCCAGCCAGTGTTGTTGTTTAAATTTTTCATGGGCTATTTAAGTGGGGTGCCATTGCAAGGGGGAAATTTTGAACTGAGCCTGTTTTTACCCAAAAGCCTTTTCTCTCCCGTCAAAAACCCAACCTTTAAACAGTTCTTCTAGCTCAAAAAATAAGGTTTGCCGACATCCCTTTTGGGTTTTTAGCATTTTTCCTTGTCCCTTTTTTGTTGGGTTACCATAAACAGCAAAACCATTTTGGGCCAATCTGACCTCAACATCTTTTCTTGCAAAAAGAGTAAAATTTTTTGCCCCGAGTCTTCACAATTCCCCTTTTTATACCCACAAATAACTCTTTTTTTTTCGCCATGCTGGGGTAAAAATAAACCAGCATTTTATTTTATTTTTTTACTTCCCTTCAGCAGAAAAACGACACCCCAAAATAAAGTTACCCTACTACCTGAATACCTGTCGTAAAGTTATTTGGCTCCCACAGACGAGACGGCACTTTACCATTTCTGTCCCCTATTGCGCTTCCGGCCCCCAGAGGAAGCCTGTACCGACGTACTTTAGAGACTGTAATGGCGGCGGGACAGCGGGACAGCGGCAGACTGTGTCTGCTGTACTGGATACTGGCGGGCGGTCAACGCGATAAGGGCGGTAGGGGACGCAACATACGGTAGTTACGGTAAAAACAGCTTCATATTGTCTCTTCTATGTAACGTAATTTACGTCTTATTTTCGGGGGTGCCTTATATTAGCCAAAGCTTCAAAAGCGCTGACATGCCTTATTTTCGGGGTATGTCTTATTTTCGGGGAAACACGGTATATTCCTTGTTTAGTAGTATGTGCATTGTTCTGGTGTATACAGTACACATAGGCTACATCAGCAGCTTCCAGGTGACTCCTGTGTATATGGCTTGTTTAGCAGTGTCAGGTGCTGCTGTATTCGGGGTGGTCTTCTATACAGGACACAGACTATAGCAGCAGCTCCAGGTGACTCGCGTATATGGCTTGTTTAGCAGTGTCAGGTGCTGCTGTATTCATTGTAGTCCTATATACAGTACACATAGGTTATAGCAGCAGCTCCAGGTGACTCCTGTGTATATGGCTTGTTTAGCAGTGTCAGGGGCTGTTGTATTCAGGGTGGTCCTATATACAGGACACATAAGCTATAGCAGCAGTTTAGAGGTCTCTTGTGTATATGGCTTGTTTAGCAGTGTCAGGGGCTGCTGTATTCAGGGTGATCTTCTATACAGGACACATAGGTTATAGCAGCAGCTCCAGTGACTCGTGTTTAGCAGTGTCAGGGGCTGCTGTATTCAGGGTGGTCTTCTATACAGGACACATAGGCTACAGCAGCAGCTCCAGGTGACTCATGTATATGGCTTGTTTAGCAGTGTCAGGGGCTGCTGTATTCATTGCAGTCCTATATACAGGACATAAGCATACACAAGGGCTGTTTGGACTAAACAATTATCTTTTCTTCATCTTTATAAATAGGTGTATAAAAGACATAGTTCTATGACGAACACCTTAGGCAATGAAAAACATATAAATACTTGGCAGTACTTAGCTGTACAACAACTCCTTTAGGAGGTTAACAGTAGTCCCGTGGTAAACTGTTGGAGCCGATCATGCTGAGATGCAGCTCGGTGCCGCCATGCAATGACGCGACGTTTCGGAAGGTACGCCTTCCTTTCTCAAGGAAGTAAACAGGCTATAGCAGCAGTTTAAACAGTTTAAACAGGCTATAGCAGCAGTTTACAGGTCTCTTGTGTATATGGCTTGTTTAGCAGTGTCAGGTGCTGTTGTATCCAGGGTGGTCTTCTATACAGGACACATAGGTTATAGCAGCAGCTCCAGGTGACTCCTGTGTATATGGCTTGTTTAGCAGTGTCAGGTGCTGCTGTATTCAGGGTGGTCTTCTATACAGGACACAGGCTATAGCAGCAGCTCCAGGTGACTCGTGTTTAGCAGTATGTGTCGGGCTGCTGTATTCGGGGTGGTCTTCTATACAGGACACAGGCTATAGCAGCAGCTCCAGGTGACTCGTGTTTAGCAGTATGTGTCGGGCTGCTGTACTCAGGGTGGTCTTCTATACAGGACACAGGCTATAGCAGCAGCTCCAGGTGACTCGTGTTTAGCAGTATGTGTCGGGCTGCTGTATTCGGGGTGGTCTTCTATACAGGGCACAGGCTATAGCAGCAGCTCCAGGTGACTCGTGTTTAGCAGTATGTGTCGGGCTGCTGTATTCGGGGTGGTCTTCTATACTGGGCACAGGCTATAGCAGCAGCTCCAGGTGACTCGTGTTTAGCAGTATGTGTCGGGCTGCTGTATTCGGGGGGGGGTCTTCTATACAGGGCACAGGCTATAGCAGCAGCTCCAGGTGACTCGTGTTTAGTAGTATGTGTCGGGCTGCTGTATTCGGGGTGGTCTTCTATACAGGACACAGGCTACAGCAGCAGCTCCAGGTGACTTGTGTATATGGCTTGTTTAGCAGTATGTGTCAGGTGCTACTGTACTCAGGGTGGTCTTCTATACAGGGCACAGGCTATAGCAGCAGCTCCAGGTGACTCGTGTTTAGCAGTATGTGTCGGTGCACTGTTTCAGGTGGTCTTCTATACAGGACAAGGCTTAGCGCAGCCAGGTACTCGTGTTTACATTATGTGTCAGGGTTCTGCTGATTGGGGGGGGGGGGTTCATACAGGGCAAGGCTATAGCAGCAGCCCCGGGATGTTTTTAGCTTTTATGTGTGGGGGCTGCTGTTTTGGGGTGGTTTTCATACGGACCGCTATAGCAGCGCCCCAGGGGGCCCCGCCTCCCCTTCATGTGAAAAGAGGTTTGACAGGAGGCATGAGAAAAAGCGCAGTAAAAACCCCAAGGGGCCCCCCCTAAAGTTGTGTACTTCCCGCCTCGCCCTCCTGGGCCACGTTTCCCCGCCCACCCACGTGCGAAATTCTGTACTCAAGGCCTTTTTGGTTTTTTTTAAAGGGGGCGGGTCAGCCCGAGAAAATCCCGTAGTCAGGGATCGCCCCCCCCTACCCTTTGTATCCGCCTTCACCCGCCCCCATCCCTTAGAGCCGTCTGTTCCCTCCTCCTGTCCGTCAGTTTCCTTGCTCCCGTTCTGGTGAAGATCAGCTGCTGCCATCGCCCTGTAATGCCGGGACTTCAGGCGAGCGACCCTGTGATGGCCGAGGATCTGGAGGAGCAGTGAGTCCCCGTAGTGTGACACTACTTGTAGAATAACGGAGAGGCTATTAACCATACAGGTCCGGGCTGGCTAGGCCTCGTTACAAACCTTCCAGGCTTTATAAAACCCGTACAGGTGGGCCCAGGGAGCTCCCTGGTCCCGGCCTGTGTTACATCTCAGTGTTTTTTAAAATACCCGGATTGGTTTTATTGTTAGTTTTATTCCCCAAAACCCTATAATTGACTTCGATCAGTCTTTCTCATTGGCAGCTGCTGCTTGATTGCTGTGGGTCTGTGTATGAGCTGGGGACTGATCGGGAAGGTCCGCTGACTGTTCACAGGGACGGGGAGGGGGGAAAGAGGCACATGATTTCATTTGGAAAAAGTTTTCAGTATTGTATTTTTTTAAAGATTTTTCCATTCAACAGTATGCAACTAGGGAAAGGTGAGCTGAAAAACCCGAGAGGGAGACCCCGTTCTCCAGCTATCCGACCCACCCCTGTTGCTTTTTCCTTTTAAAATATCAAATTGGAGCACCCCTTTAAGGGATTTCTTGGAGTGGAGGAGGTCACAGAGAGGGCCCGCGTTTCCCTGATTTCCCCTGGTTCCAAAAGGGGGGGCCTCTCTGATTGTTTTTATCTGTTCTCACTGAGATTTTTTGAATTTCAGCTTTTCTCCAGCCCCTCTGCGTCATGGAAAATGCGTAACAGGTTTGGAACGAGCGCACATTTCTTATGGATGTGATGCCGTAGTTGCGTTTGATTTGGGTACATTACGGATGTTCCTCGGGATTGGATTTTAAAATGGTTTTTACATGGACACTAGTGCCGGTTCACATGACACTTTTTTGCGTGCAAAACCCTCAGAATGCACATAAGAAAATGCATATGATCCATTTTTTGGACGTGATGCAAACCCTTGAAGAAAAGGGGGGTGTGAATTCCCACTGCTACCGTTTCCCACACCCAAGCGTGCATAAAAAAAATGATAGGGCAGGGGTTGGCCTTATTGGTCGGGGTTGTGTCCTAAAATGGGTCAATCTGCAGTTGAAAAATGAAATATGGGGGCAAAACTATGGTTTTCCTGCTTTCTGTGGGCAAATTGTCCTTGGGATAAAAATGTTTAAGCCAAGGGCCCCAAAAAACGTCGCCCATGCTTTACCCACTTTTGTTTTTTGACCCCTTTAAACCCCTCTGCACTTTGCGAAAATAGGGAAGGGCCTAAAAAAAGGGGTGTGGTTTTATTTGTGCAACATTTTTCCAAAAAAAAGGGTTGTTCACAGGGCTTTTTTTGGGGCGATTTTGTGGCGTTTCTGCACTTAATCGCAGGGAAAAAGCGCCCCATAGTGACGGTAATCCATAGCTTTATAGAGAACTTAGATTGCGCCCCCTTCCCCCCCGTACAAAACGTTGTATTGTCGCGGGGAAATAAGTGACATGTCTTATTTAATGACTGGGGCAATGGGCCAGCGGGGCCCCCCCCCCCTGGGGCGTGGTATCGATCCCCAAAAACCCCCAAAATATATTGTGGCGCTACTGTCCAAAAAGACATGTTGCAATACCCTTAGGGTATGGTCACATGGCGTTTTCAGATCCGATTATGGATTTGAAAATTGGATCCAAAAACGCTGCGTCGATCGGATGTAAAACAGATCCAACACGTACCCAAACGCACAGCTGTGTGGTTGGATTGCAAACAGGTGCGCACCCTATAATTTTAAATAGGGGCTCTGCTGGTTTTTTTTTCGGACTAAGAATTGCCGTGAATTCTCGAAACGGATCTGAAAGACGCAATGAGACATGCATCGGTGATCACTCGTGTGAACGCCGCTGCGTGTCTCGTATTAAAAGAAATGTAAAGCAAGGTGCTATTTGGTTTGCTGCATCCCAAACACGCAGCTAAACTAAAGGGTATGTTACACGGGACGAAAAGACGCGTCTGGAACATAAACTGTAGGGCAACTCAATAGAAGGTGTTAGAGTTGGGACGCGTTCTAACTGCACCAGATTCTCTTACAACACTACGATTAAATGTGGTGCATTTAGTACTTAGTCTTAATAAGCCCACTATGTGACCTGGCTGAGGTAATCGTTTCCAGTTAACAAAAAAACCGCTGTTCAGAATTTCGCGATTTCGAGATGGCGCCTCTGTACATGCGGCTGCACTGGGAATCCGGCGGAATATACGAAATGTATTATATTCCGTTGGATGGAAGCAGTCACTTAAAAATCCATGTTGTGTAGACTTTCTATTGAGTGCTTACACAGCAAGTGTTCCTTGTTGGTTTTTGGTGGACTCAAAATACTGAATCTGTTGAAAATCCAGTGCTGTGTAGATCATAGTTAGAATGGTTTGTCCCTCTTATGGATGTTCATTGAGGTGCTCTACCACTCTTTATGTACAGCCAAATTACCCTTGGCAGGTGAGTTGTCCTCTGGTGGATTTTGATGTGACTCGTTGTACACCAGAGTGTTCAGCATGTCGTACATTAGTAGTGATCACATCATTGCTTAGGGGCTGTATTTCAGAACCTGGTTATTCTGATGGTGGAGGCAACACATTCAGTTGAGGGAAGGCTGGAATGACAGAACTGCAATAATCCAACATTTAAGGCTCGACTTTGGACTCTTGAAGGCATAAGTGATGTATTAAAGACCTGAAAGGGTTGTCCATTTCTTAAAAAAAAAAAAATCTTGCCCCATTGAAGGGGAAAAATAAATAAAAATTATATACGTATATATTATATTATATTATATATATATATTGTACATACATTACTATTCACCTTCTCCTTGGTCCCTGGTTCCAGTGTTTGCTCTCTCTTGTCTTCTGTTTACTTTCTGCTACATCCGGATGGGGATGTCACCAGCTCTGATATGGATGCAGTAGTTATGCTTCCTCTCTTTACACTAAGATTTTCTTGTCCAGAAGTAGGAGATTGTAAGTAGACTCTGGGACTGGAAGAAGGGGAATATAGTGTTTTTTTTTTAATGGGGCCCCATTAGTTTGAGGTGTGAAGATGACCAGAGCTCTCCTGGTGTCTCTGAGCTTGGGTCATGTAGAAGAGAAGATACCTGAACTCAGGTGCACTTACCTATAGCAGCGTAATAGTGACTCAGCTAGTGACTGATGATGACGGGCAGGGCGTGTGTCAGGGCGTGTAGTTCTGTGTCACCAAGCATATTATCAGCTTGTCCTAGTCGTTTATTAAGGGTAATTTCGGATGTAGGCCACTATGCTATTGTAGCCAGTAATCATGATTGCTTCTTCTGAGCAACACACATTGCTACTTGTTTGGCAAAGGTCCCCGGAGGACAGTCATGGGGTATGTGGGCCAAGTCAAATAACTGGCAGCAGAGTATTTATCAGTTGCTGGATCTCTTATTATATTTTCTCCATTTGGGAAGCCAGTGCTGGTGCCCTTGTGATAGATTAAACAAGATGTAAGCTGAAAATGTTTTAGATTTTTTTCAACAGCGTTAAAGGGGTTATCTGTTCTCTTAAAATAGTGTCTGCATGATGGGAAGGGGCCAAAAATAGAAAATAAAAAAAAATATTTGAAGCCCAATTCATGTCAGCGCCGCCATTGATACCTGTGCTCCCTGCTGATGTCAGGATGTTCATTGGTCACATGACACTGCAGCCAATCGCTGATCTCAGCGCTTTCTTCCTTATGACTGGCCTGTGACTGTGTGGGTCCTGTGTTTGGTTTGGTAGTGGGCGAGCACGGGAGCAATGGCGGTGCTGGAACAGAGCCGGTTTCAAAAGTGAATGAAAGTGTTTTTTGCTTGTTTGCGTTTGCAGAATGTGCAACCACTTTAATGTGGACATGGTCTGTTTATGGGGTTAGTATTAATAGGGTTACTCTCTTGCACTGTTTTATTGCATTTTATATTTCTCTCTCTCCTTTTCTTTCAGGTGCCTTTGACTAGGTTCATAGCACCTATATAATTCATCTCCTGAATATCTCTGTACGCTTGGGCTGGGTAGAGCAACCTAGTTAAGCAGAGCTGTAGGATCATTACAGCAGCACAGAGACTTTAGTGATCCTGAGGATTGAAAGGAAACAGTTGTGATGGGACGAAGTAAGTGAGGGTAGTATCAGGTTGTACAGGGAAGTAAGATTGTAGTAAATTTAAGGGATTATCCAGGATTAGAAAACATTATCTTGAAGTAATAGCAGCAATTCATTGGTATTCCAGTCAAGTCAATGGTTCTCACCCTGAAACATTGAAGTGGCTCACACTTCATTGTAAGGAGCAACTCGCCAGGAGCAAGTGACAGTGGCAAGGGACTGCTATGTAAGTACAGTGCCTTGCGAACGTATTCGGCCCCCTTGAACTTTTCAACCTTTGCCACATTTCAGGCTTCAAACATAAGATATAAAATTTTAATTTTTTTGTGAAGTCAACAACGTGGAACGAAATTTATTGGTTATTTTAAAACTTTTTTGTAAAAATTAAAAAAACTGAAAAGTTGGTGGCGTTCAAAATATTTGGCCATTAAGTTATCTTTGTAGCGCCACTTTTGCTGCGCATTGGGGTATGTCTCTATCAGTTGTTTTTGCACAGCGAGAGAGATGAAATTCTTGCCCATTCTTCTTGGAAACTGCTCTAGCTAGTGAGGTTGGATGGAGAGAGTTTGTGAAAAGCTGTTTTCAGCTGTTTCCAAGATTCTCGTTGGATTCAGGTTGGATGTGATTGGGCCATTCTAAACCCTGGATACGTTTATTTGTGAACCTTCCATTTTAGATTTTTGCTTTTCATGTTTGGGAATCTTTGTCTTGTTGGGTAGATTAAATCTCTTCCAGTCTCAGGTCTTTGGCAGACTCCAACAGGTTGTCTTCCAGACATGGTCCTTTTATTTTTGCTCCATCCATCTTCCATCAATTGGTAACCCATCTTCCCTGTCCTGCTGAAGAAAAGCTAGGCCCAAACCATGATGCTTCACCACTTGTGTGTACAGTGGGGATGGTCTGTTAGGGTGATGAGCTGTGTTGCTTTTACGCCACAACATATCGCTTTTGCATTGTGAGCAAAAAGTTGGATTTTGTTTCATTGAGCGAGCACCTTCTTCCACATGTTTGTGTGTTTCCAGGGGGCTTGGTAGTGAACTTTTTATGGATATCTTTGAGAAATGGCTTCTTCTTGCCACTTTCCTAAAGACCAGATTTTGTGCAGAAGTGTGGATGATTGTTGTCCTATGGACAGGACTTGTCCACCTCAGCTGTAGATCTCTTGCCAGTTCATCCAGAGTGATCATTGGGCATTTGGCTGCATCTCTGATCAGTCTTCTCCTTGTTTGGAGATGAGAGTTGGGGCGGCAAGTCCTTGGTAGATGTGCAGTGGTTGATACTCTTCCCATTCTCAATATGACGCTTGCACATGTGTCTTGAGGATGTTTAACGTTTGGGGGAAATGTTTTGTATCCAATCGGCTTTATTCAACTTATCCACAACAGTATCACGGGACCTGCAATGGTGTGCTTCCTTGGTCTTCATGATGCTTTTGCACTTTAAAACAGAACCCTGAGGACTATCACAGAGCTGATGCATTTATACGGAGACTTGAATTACACACATTGGATCATTCCGAGATCCTCACTGAACTTCTGGCCGTGAGTGGGCACCTGAAAAGTAAGGGGCGAATATTTTGCACGTCCCATTTTCAGTTTTTTTTTTTTTTTTTTTTTTTTACGAATGTTTAAAATATCCATTAAATTTCGTTCACTTCAAATTGTGTCCACCAGTTCGTTGTTTCTTCAGAAAAAAAAATAAAACATTTATATTTTTATGTTTGAAGCATGAAATGTGGCAAAAGGTTGAGAAACGTTCAAGGGGGCCGAATACTTTCGCAGGGCACAAGTGGTATTAGTTTTTTTTTTTCTATTTTTTCGACTCCTCCCAACGTTATTTTTTATTATTTTGTATTACCAATCAACCGCATCTTACAAAAAAAAAAAAAAAAAAAAAATTAGTATTCTGGCTGCAATTTGTAGATGTCGTTCCGTAAGCTTGTGTCCCCTGAGAGCCTTTCTAATTTGTATGTCTGTAAAGATTGGGGAGCATTTCAGTATTACTGGATGTAGCACGACAACCTCTTCTTACAGGGAAGTGGGTCTGGCCATTAAATACCTGGCAATTCACAAATATCACCTTGGAAACTGCTTGGAGAAATTTGGTACTTACAGGGCATATGCTGCCTTACACATTGCTTATGGGCGACTATGTAAGACTCTGTTCATACCATTTTTATGTGGTGCATTCACTGGACCTATTGCTCCAATATATGAAATTGTATTACTCCCATTAACTCGCACAGAAAAAACAAATGTAACTCCTTGGTGTCATGTTTCTCGGGATAACCGTATTTTCAGGACATGGAGTTCACTGTCTTTAGTTTTAAAGTTGTAGTCTCACCAGATTGATTAGCTTTAAACATGTAGGCACAGATATATAAAGACTATTACCAAATACATGCTTCTCTGTTTTTTGCTTACTTTCAGAGCTAGAGCAGATCTTATCTCCTGCTTGTATACACAAGCTTCCATAGGTTAACAACCACCTTTCTCTGTTTTAGCAGTCTCCGCCAGGAAGGTGACATCACTGCCTGCTGTGTCTTATCAGGAAATTGGTCATTCCTGACAAACTTTAAATGGGCTGTCTCACTACAAAGATCATCGTTTAAAATGAGGGGAATAAAAATGTAGGCATGTCCGTCCTTGGATACCATTAGCCAAGTACTATGGTTTATTAGGACCGCTTTATGTGTGTATAGCAACCATGTTGAAGCCCAGGACGGGTTACGCCCAGCTAATTTGTTCGTGGCCATCAGCTGAGCAGCATGTTCCGCCCAAGTCGCAGTCAGGAGCGTGCACAGTATGTTGATGCAGCGCAGTGCACAGGTCGCAATTGGAAGCGTGGATAGGATGTTGAAAAAGCATGAGGGAGAGAGACTGTACTGTGCAGCTCCACATAACACACTTTTGTAACACAGATGCGCAGTCTCACATAAATCAGACAACAGCTGTACTCTGCAGTCCCACATAAATCCCTTTTGTGACACAGATGTGCAGTCCCATGCAAGTCAGATAACACGCTGAATGTGCAAACCCTGAAAACACTGTTTTAACAAGGCCGGCAGTCCCCACAACTCACAAACAGAGAGAGAACACAGCTGTACTGTGCAGTCCCACGTAAAACGCTTTTGTGACATGAGGTGTATAGTCCCATGTAAATCACTTTTGTGAAACAGAGGCGCACACATGTAAATAACAAAGAACACAGCTGTACTGTGCAGTCCCACGTACAACACTTTTGTGACACAGATGCGCAGTCCCATGGACAACACTGACAGAACATAGCCATACTGTGCAGTCCCACATAAAAACTTTTGTAAGATCGATGTGCAGTTCCACGTAAAACATTTGAGACGTGCAGTCCCATGTAAACACACAGATAAAGCGTATAGTTTTCTTCTGCAGATCTGTAGAGGTCAGAGGTGTAATAATCTGCAGGATATAACACTATGGGAGAAAGAAAGAGAAAAAAAATCACCCATCTTTACCAGAGTCCTGAATGTCAAGTGCCCATTCTAGTTACAAAGTATGTATGAGAGTGGGGAAATTTAGATTTGCACTATCGAGTTACACTTAGCCTTTCACTTCCAGTTATTCCTTAGGTTATGTCTACACAGCAAATACTGAAATGCCATTGTATTTTGGACAGCATTTTGTCATTTGCTGTGTGCACATAGCCTTAGTCTAAAACAGCTGAGAACCTCTCCCTTCCCCCAGCTTACACAGAATGAATCATCACATGCACACAGTGTGGGGGCATGACTGCAGAGAGTAAAGATACTCCCTGCTGGGAGGAGAAACACTCCGCTCCATTTCACAAGCTCTGCTTGGCACCAGCATAAAAGGCTGCCAAATGCTGTAGCAAGACAGCCTCTTTAACCATATAGAGCTCTGTAACCTTCTGTCCTACTGTGTGAACCCTTACATTACATGTCCGTGTAATAGACATGGCAAGGGATAGCAAAGATGATATGCCAGTCACTGCTGTAGAACCACCCACAGCCCAACTAGAAAGTGGTAGCCCTTAAGTTGGCTGTGAGAAGCAGACTTTGTGAAACAGCACAATGAGAGCATCCTTTAGTGGTCATCCTGCTACTTACAGTGCCTCCTCCACTCTGGCTAATCTCTGCCGGATGAGACTTCGTTCACATTGGGCTTTATTAATAAAAAACTAACAGTGAGACTCTCTTTGTTGCCCATATGAACCAACCAGAGTTCAGCTTTCATTTTTCCAGAGCAGTATAAGAAATAATAGCAGAGATCTGATTGGTTGACAACAGTTTTACTATTAGGGTATGTTCACACAATGGGGGTTGATTTTTGGGGCGGATTCGATGCTGAATCCACATCCAATCAATCTATGAAACACCACAAGATCATTTTACATTGATTCCTATGAAAAACCAGGTTGCCCGAAAAAACAACCGGGTTTTTTTCTTATTTCCCCATTATTATAAGTGGGGGGGAAGTTTCCCTGTCTATTTGTTAAGGGGGATTTTGACCTCCTTTAGTATATCGCAGGTGAAACGCCACCTCTGAAAATCAGTGTTGTATCCATAACTTACAAGCGTGGATTTTCCAATGAGAATACAACGCAAATTCAGCGCTGACATTTTGGTGCCGGAATCAGTCGTGTGAACATACCTCCAGATACTTTTCAGAAATGAGGCCTAATGTGCTTTGTGTAAGCCTTTGGTTTTTTTCACCAAAATTAAATTGACACAGGCGTGATCGTAAAACTAGATGTGTTTTTCTGCCTTTTTCCAGTAGTGCAGAAAAAGAGAGGTTGGCACGTATCCTTTAAAAGGTGCCAGGGGAAAAGTGTTTTGGCATATTGGTGTAACACATAATAAGAATGCTTTGTAAATGTAGCGCGGCCAGTAGTTATAATGTGCAGAGACAAAGGGTGTTGCCAGTGTTTCCAAAAAAAATAAAAAAGGTTTATGGGGCGTTTAAATAAAACCCAAATTACAGGGTGAGGGTGTCACTGTGTCTCATCTCCGTCCACATTATTATTTTTGGCACATATTGCTTCCCATTTATTTTGGGGGAAAATTGACGAGGATGTGGCTAATTTCGTGTTTTAGCCCCCCAAACCCTTTTGTCCGGGAGGGACAAAGTGCCCTTAGAAAATAAGGCAAAGCACCTCCCAATAGAAAATTAAAACCTCATCCCTGCCCCTTGCCCCCTGTCTTGTTGGTAAAGTGGCACCCCTAGGGCGGTGTCTACCCCTATCCTTTCCCTGCTTGTGTGCTATAATAAAGTTTTATGAAATTGGTTTTCTAGCGTCAGCATTTTTTTTTAAATTCAATAACTTCTACCCCTGGCTCATTTTCCAATTTCTTTTCAAACAGGTCTCAGAGTTGGTTAACTGGCTGGATCCCATCTTGGTGCCCAACCTCCATGTCTCAGTTAAAAGCTGTCGAGTCCAGGATTCTTCAGTGTAAGAAAGCCACGTCAGCAGTACTGGTGTATTAATAAGAAATAAGCCTATACATCTTTGAGCCTGTGTTCACATTGAGCTGTTCAGCTTTGTCCTGACGGCGAGTTTTTGTGAAAAAACCATTTTTGTGATACACATTTACTATTGCTGCCTGAGATAAGGTCTCATTTATCAAAACTGTCTAAGTGTAATGTTGTCTTTGTTGCCTATAGCAGTCAATAAGAGCACAGCTTTCATGTTTTTTTAAATGCTCAGGAAAAATTAAAGCTGGTCTCTGATTGCTATAGGCAACAGTAACAGTTTTATAGTAAGGGTGTGTTCATGTGGCTGATTTTGACGGTAATTCTGGCATGGGATCTGCCTCAGAATCCGCGTCCAATCTGACTGCCGGCCATCTTACGTTGTTTGCTATGTAAGATGAGCGTCATTTTCAGCGTCTGGATCCGTCGTGGTTAAGCACCCTGCGGGTCCGTCTAAATAGCAAGCATTTCAAATCGGTTTTTGACGCGGATTTGGATTTTCGAAACCATCAAAAGACTGTAAAATTATCCCTATAAACCTCTATTGAAAGTCCATGGTGTTGTCCACATGACTTTCCGCTATTTCCACTATTTTTAGGTAAAAAAAAACGCAGCCAAAATATTTGAGTCGAATCCACATCCAAAACCCATAGAGCTGAATACGACTCGTTTTCTGACTAAATCCGTGGGGAAAAAAAACCACCTAAAATCCACATTTAAAACCTCGTCAATATACTCAGACATTGCTGTTTTAGTATTCAGAATCCGATGACTATTTTGACAGATGTCATGTGGATGCAGTCTAAAGATTTGTATATTCTGACAAGGATTTAATGAGGATTTCAGAGGTAGTTTTTAAGCTTCCAAAAATCTACGCTTAAAACTGCCTCTGATGAGCGTTCAACACTAATTCAGCGCTGAAGTTTTTAGCATCCAAATCAGGCAAGTGAACATATACTTAGACCGTTTTGATAAATTAGGCCTCTGTCTACAGATGCACCAGATTTATCACAGTGGCTCAGTTGGTTTGATAATGGTTTTAAACCTGTTTTGTACATTTCAATATTTTATATAAAAAACTTTTTTAGATATATTTTTTTTCTTTTGCTGGTGCTTAAACTTCATTTAAAACAGTTTTTTATTTTTAAGTTGGCACATGCCGTACATACAGTAGGAGACTGCTAAGTCAGCAGCCACACATGATGTCATCAGTGGAGAGCACAGGATGCAGCTCTGCTCCCGGTGCTCCCTGATCATGACATCGCATTCACCATTGACATCACGTGATGATGAAATGACGTTCACAGGCCTCCGTGGTCACATGCCTTTCATACAGTAGGAGACTACTAAGACAGCAGTCACACATATCATCAGTGGGAAGCATAGGGTGTAGTTACAGCACGTCTCCTGGTGCCCCATGATGATGATATCATGTTCACTGGTCACGTGGTGCTGCAGGTAATCACGGGCCTCGTGGCCACATGCCATCGATACGTAAAGAAAACGGAGACTGCGCCACAGGATGTGATCAGTGGGGAGCAGAGTAGTTTTCATATATGTATATCATGGAAAAATCCTTTTATTTTGGTCGTCCTATTATTAGTTTTCAGTTACTTTTCCTTCCTGTTTTTTGCTTCTCTATTCAGATGCATATTCTCACTTCTTTAGGTATCCGGAACAGATTCTCTGCTCGCTATGTCTCCCTACCTGATCAGAATAAGATCTGGACACTCACAGTAAGCCCTGAGCTCCGTGACAAGACTCCACTAGTGATGGTTCATGGGTTTGGAGGAGGAGTGGGACTCTGGATTCAGAACATAGACCCCCTGAGTACACAACGGACCCTTCATGCTTTTGACTTGTTGGGATTTGGTCGCAGTTCTCGCCCAACTTTTCCAACTGATCCAGAAGGAGCAGAAGAACAATTTGTTTCATCCATTGAGCAGTGGAGGGAAGAAATGGGAATCAAGGACATGATTCTTTTGGGACACAGTCTAGGAGGATTTCTAGCTACATCCTATTCAATCAAATACCCTCAGAGGTGAGAATAAGAGAGACGTTCTTGTCATTGTTGAAATTAAAATACACTCTGCCTCAATGAACAAATGGAAAATAGATATGTGGCTCTGTTTTCTACAGGTGATCTTTGTACATATTGCTTGTTCAGAATACAGCTATTCACAGCTCTGATTTACAGGGACACTGTCATAAAGTCTTTAATCGCCCTCTTCTGTGTGGTTAGCCTATGCCGTGGTGTTATTTGTAACATTCTGTAACGGCATTACATGCATTGTACACGTAATTACTATTTGCTTCCTCAGTTTTTTCAGTTCCATTTATTTTTTCACCTCTTCTATAAGCGGTCCTTTAGGATTTGTTTTCCATGTAACCACATAATGACTGTTATTATATGTCGTTATGCTGCTCATTGTGTTCTTATGTTTTTTTTTTTAGAATAATGGGTGCACAGAAGATCCTAACTGTGGGTTGGGTGCTCACCTCTCAAAAACAGGCACTCGCAAGGAAAGACTGAAACTGCAGACAAGGCTGTCTAAATATGTGCCAGATTTATCACAGTGGCTCAACTGTATAATAAATTTGGGGCTTTTTAGATTTTTTTTTTGTCCAAACCTTTAACACCATTATAACTTAATAATATGCCACAAAATTGATGGGGGCATTTTTTGGGGCACAGTGTATCTAGACATGCATTCCAGTGTTTTGGTGTAAATTGTGCCAGAATTCTGGCACATTTACCCTAAGGCCATGATCACATGGCTTATTTGGGCATGTATTTCAGCCTGAATTGCGGCGTACTGTGCGAATTATGGCTGAAATACGGCCCAGTCATTCGCGGTATTCAATCCACAGTTCTCATAGAGAACTATGGATTACGTTTCCTCTCCCCGCTCAGCAAATCCGCCGCGGGGGGAGGTAAGTTAAATGTCATTTACTAGCGGCGTATACACGCCGCTGGTAATGATAGTTTATTACGCCCCGCAATTAAGCCATGTGAACATGGCCTAAATGTGCAACATTGTGTTCATATGAGCGATGAGTATACAATGGAGATAATGGTTCTATGGAGATAATGTTCTATGTGACAGTAGTGTGAACAGAGCCTTACTCCTCTGCTTTCCACCGCTGTAATTCTTTAGAGCTTTTATTGTCCTCTATATTTGTTTGTTTTATTGGGTACTGTAAGGGCTTTTCACACGAAGTTTTTAAATCGTGTTATGAGCGCTTTTTAAGCTCCGTTCTCTGGGACCGACAGGGAGGCCACCAGAGCGGATCTAAACTTTAGCAGTGAGATTATCTCTGCGGGCTAAGAGGATACTCAGCGGCGTTCACATGAGAGGATCGCCGCTGAGTTTTTCCATAGCGCGACGTAGATTCCGTTCTTTGAAAGAATTGACTGCAATGACTGAGCCGACAGGCAGGAGTGGAACAACGCAGCGGCGATCTCTTCATGTGAACGCCGCTGCCTCTTACTCATAGCCTGCAGTGATTCATCTCGCTGCTAATTTTTTAGATCCGTTCTGGGGCGTCTGTCGGTCCCAGAGACGGATCCTAAAAAAAGCGATCGTATCACGGAGGTTAAAATCTGAGGGGTGTGAACAAGCCGCTAAATTGTATTGTTTATAAATATTTTGATAAGATTTCAGTACCCTTGTACGTCCTCCAGAAGATTTAGGGTATGTTCACACGGTGTATTTGCGGGGTGTAATTTGGCGTGTACTATGCTTCGATACGCCCAGATTACTCCCTGCAAAAACGGTAATTCCTAGCTCTCTTTGAGAGCTAAGATTACCTGCCGTCTTCCCTGGCATAAAATACGTGGTGGGGAAAAGAATTTACATGCCACTTCTTCCCTCACACACCGGGGAAAGTGTAGGTCAATGGTAGCTGGCACAGAGCCTTTTAAACGTATGCACTGCCCAGCGTGTACTTCTAAAACACCCAGCATATTGCGGCATGTACAGTACACACCGCAGTACACCGTGTGAACATACTTATTCCCTACATTAGTGACTTTTTTTTTTTTTTGGTGTGTATGTAATTATTAGGTTATACCGTGAATTATTCTAAGATTCGGATATGGTTTGTCATGCTCGCTAATCTCCTTCTTTCAATGTTTCCTGATCCATTATATTTTATTCCTCAGAGTAAAGCATCTTATACTTGTTGATCCCTGGGGTTTCCCTGTTTTACCTACTGACCCTAATGAGGTGCGTTCTCCACCAGCCTGGGTGAAAGCCGTGGCTGCAGTTCTTGGTCGATCGAATCCTTTGGCAGTTGTTAGAGCAGCCGGACCTTGGGGTAAGTATATAAAATGTGATTTCTATTTTTAATATGCAAAATAGCTCTGCTTCAGAAGAAGAAAACTTGAGTAACAGAGCAACAGAATAATACAGTTTACTGATGAGGAGCAACAGCTCTGAAAAAATGCGGTGTACAGATAGTGTCTCTAGTTCAGCTGATAACTTAATTTTAGGTTTCCAAACTCTTTGGTGGGGAGGTGAGTTGCCATCAACTTACAATGTAGGTGGCAACGCACAGTTTTTTTTTTTCCTTCTGGAGGAGGTCTGCCTGTCAGCTGGATCTCTTACAAGAAAATTGGTATATCTTTTAACTCCTTAACGACCGCCCACCGTCTTTGACGGCGGGCATTTCAGGTCGTTCGATACTGCAGCGACGTCTTTAGACGTTCGTGCCAGACATCGGAGTTTGCGGCGCCACAGGCGCCGCAGCTGCCACTGGATCGCGTCTGTACTACACAGCCCTGATACCACAGATGTCTGCAGGCATCGGGGGAGCGGCGGAGATCTCCGCAACCCGATGCTTTATACCTTTGATTCGGCGTTGACGTTACACGACAGCGCAATCAAAGGGATCCTGCTTGTCGGGGTGCATCAGGCAAAACAACCCGGTCACCCGACACAGCCCAGGATCGGCTCGCACGTCAGCTTGGGGGACCCTAGAGTGGGCCCAGAGCTGTTGTGTTATGAAGCCAGTGTTAGGACGCATGTGTGCGTCCATCACTGCCTGTGTCAAACTGACACAGTTAGAATCGTATCTGAGGATTATGAATATGCTCTACATTGTAGGTTTAAAAAAAAAATTAAAATATTTTAAAACAGTTCCCCCTTCATGCAATTAAAAAAAAAAAAAAGTACAAAAAACCCATAAAAAGTGTTAAAAAAAAGAATAAAAAAAAAAAAATAAAATAAACATTGAAATATTTAATAAAAAATACTTGAGCATTAAATTACACACACCAAAAAAAACCAACAATATTTGGTATCCACACGACCGTAATAACATGTAGATTAATCTTACAAGTAACTAAGTGTGAAATGTGAATGGTGTAAAAAAAAAATTAAAAAAACTAAAATATATTTTTTTAAAAATAAAAAAAATACTGCAATTATTTATAAGTGAACTTAAACTATTCCTCCATAAAGTACAACTCGTCTCAAATAAAACGAGGCCTCATACAACTGTGTCATAGAAAAAAATAAAAAAGTTACAACTGTTGAAACTCAAGAAGGCACAAAATGGAAAAAAATTTCTGGTCATTAACTACTTTTCAGGCGTTCGGCTTAAGGGGTTAAGGTATCTTCAATACATAAACAGTGATAAAACAAATATTCACATCAGTAGAATTTATTTTTACAAATTGTAACTGCAAAACTATTGCAGAATATTTTGTGACACTCCCGTCTGAATCCAGAAATCTATGCACATGCTACAGAAACAACCCCAAGTATAGAATGGATTTTTTTCAGTCATAAGGTTTTTTACAATTAGTTTTCCATGTGTGAACTCAACCTCATTTCCACTTTTGTGTCACAGATCTACATTACTTTTGGGGTTTTTTTTTGCATTGAAAAAAATTGCCGGTACAAACTAATAGTTTTCAATGCCATTTTTCATAAAGATAAATTGTGACATTTCACTGTTATGCCATAACTTTATAATCATTGGGCCTCTGACTATGAGAAGACCCCTAATATGAATGGGCTTCTGCTTGACACTGCACTAAGTACTGACCTCCAAGACAGAAACATCAGGAGATCCTATACAGCAAGTGGTAGGAAGGAGTGCTGGTAGGGGAATGTCCAAAGTGACTATTGTCCTTTACTAGTTCAGCAGCTTACTTCTAGTGATAGGGGTCCTAATGGTCAAACTCCCACAGATCTATAAATATTGACATATCGGGGCGATATACATTAACTTCTACCCTGAGTAATGCTCAATATGGGACAAGTTGATTCGCACAAAAGGTTGATTCCCATAGGTGCCTGATTTTGTATATCCGCCATCCATATCTGCCTTCATGTCCTTACACAGAGAGATTTGTCCCTGTTCTTTTGATTTTTGATGTTATTGAATCAGTAATGACTGATGTAATACATATAAGTAACTGTGATTTACCAGGTCCAAGACTGGTGCAGAGATTTCGTCCTGATCTGAAAAGAAAATTTGAAGAGTTCTTTGAAGTATCGACCCATCATGGAACTATATTTACCATGCAGATGCCAAACTCCAAGGTATGGTGGTCGTCATATACAATTGTGAGTAAATTTGCTTGTTGTTTTTATTTTTTATATTTTTCATTTTATGCCTTCATATTTTTGATAGTGGTGAAAGTGCCTTTAAAACCATGATGGAAAAGTTTGGCTGGGCTAAGCGTCCAATGCTGTCCCGTCTTCATTGTATTCCAAAAGACCTTCCTATCACGTTTATCTATGGAGCCGAGACCTGGATTGATCGGAATTCAGGTGATAAGGCCAAACTGCTCCGACCTGACTCCTACGTGAACACTTTGGTAAGAGTTACTTGAAACTGATGAATTATCTATTTGTGTTTGGTGCTGTTTTTCTAATGTCGGTGATGAAGTTTTTTAAGAATGATAAATTCTCACCAGATCAATAATTGACAGTGAGCCACTGCTTAAATTCAGTATCTACTGAAAAAGGGGTATTTCCATAACGTTATTTCTGCGCTTAAGCATCTCTCTACGTTCTTTGCTATAGAATTTGCTAATACTGGTCAGTGAGTGTACTTACCTGTATTGGGATCTCCTGTAGAAATGGAGAGAGTTGTATAAGTGTGGCTACCTCTCTAATATTTGTGAATGGCTCATTTCCATGTAGTGTGTGACAAGTAGGAAAGAGTGAGTGATAAGATGGAGGTTGAAGAGGCTTTTACTCATGGCTCAGTAACTTCAACATTAATTATCTCGGATTATTCTTGCATACTGGGAGATACAAAACATAAGTTCTGCCACACATAATCTACGCCTTTGCAGGAAGGCCCCTCACCTCTACTTTGCTACTCTTGGTACCCAGCATCCGGATACTAGCACTCTCCATCTGCAGACTTTTACTGCAACTTATAAGCTGACTAACTCCACTAGGCCATACTAGGTACTTGCCATCCTAGCCTTGGAGTGAGTTCTCTTATGTCACTCACCTCACTATCTTCTGTGTCCCTAAGAGGAGTCTTAATCATACTTAGGTGGCGAGGATCATAAGAATCCCTTACTTAGCCCTACAAGCTTTTGTATCTGGTCCCATTGGAGTGGGACAGCCTGCCTCTGGATCACTGGTGTGCTAGACCAAGGTTTATCTCTACTTCCTCTAACTGCAGATCAAAACGCATCTGAACAGAACTAGCAACAGAATTGCCCTTTCCAACCAGGAACAGCCATATATATTACTATTTCCTGCCATGATACTAGGGAACATAGCTCACTCGTGCATAGGCTGACAGTCACATGCTACAAATCGTAAAGGGCTACAGAAAAACACTATGTAATCATTCATACATATTTATAAGTGCAAAATCACATCACAGACCTTTAAAAGCATATGAAACAATAGCCACTGACATACATGTAATGTAGTGTAGCCCAACTACATTACACCCATCTCCTAATCCAGATGTTAGGAGATCGGAATGCCCCTGTAAGCTTAATCATACTTAAGCCGCAACAAGCTTTATATATATATTGCATGATTAATTCTCTAATCTGCTGACACAGCGTTGCAAGTCCCCTGCTTCCCTTTACACAGAGTTTTGTGTTAAACTTCACTTCCCCTGGAGAAATGTCCTGCTTATAGATTTATTTCCATGGAAACTGTATAAATTCATGTATAGTAAGCTCCCCCTAGTGGTGGCTGAAGACAGCCAGAATTGTATTATTTAACTTTATGACTGCACGAAGGGAGGCACGGGGTTGTCACTCTGGTCCCAAAAATTCTTCTTTTTTTTTTACTTGCCGTACTTGTAGTTACTTGTCTGATTCATTTGGGTACAAAGCACTCTGGGTATAGGCGCTCGCCTTAAGAGGCTGACACTAGGTGGAATCCAAAAGTGTTGGCTCCGCTCGGATAGACTATATCTATCCTGCTGACGCAAGGCTACTCAGTTGGTACAGGATAAACTATAATCCTATTCCAAAGAGAGAACTTCAGAATGATAATCGGAATGAACAAGACAAAAAGGGGGAGAGGCCTGTGTCTTCCAATCAGATGGGAAAAGGATTTTACAGTAAGTTTAAAAATTCAAATTTCTCGTCAAGATCATTTGGGAACACAGCACCTTGGGATGTTCAAAACCAGGCTGTGTAAATATTTGAAAGAAAAAGTTGACAGCAGTGCAGGGCAGTTAGGACACCGCTGCCCGAAGTACCTTATGACCCTGCTTGCATCAGCCGAGACCAGGTAGGAATTTGGTAGAATTTAGTAAAGGTGTGAACTGAGGTTCAGATCGCAGCCTTGCAGATCTGTGAAACCAAGATACCCAATCACGCAGTACTCATAAACTGCCCTAGTGGGAACAGAGGAGACCCGGAATGGAAAAGGCTCACTCCAAGCCTGGTAGGCTTCTGGGATTGCAGACCAGATACAGCTGGCAATAATAGCCTTAGATGCCACAAGACCTTTATATGGGCCCTCTGAAATAATAAAAAAAGGAGTCAAAGCTTCTGAAAGATTCAGTGACCATGAGGTTGATCCAATCGGCACTAACAATGTCCAAACAACGCAGAGACTGCTCCTGAGGGCACAATGTCCTCATTAAAGTGGAAATGGAGAAATGCTTCAAAAAGAGAAGCTTGCATGGCCTTCAAAATAAGATATAGGTTCAATGGCTCGATTGGCCTACGAACGGGTCGGGTGTAGTGAGCTATCCCTTGCCAAAAGATCCTGACTGGAGGACAGTAGGGAAAGATGTGCTGAAAGGGAAGAGAGTGGGCAGAAATCTGAGCTCTCAAAGAGGAAAGGCCAAGGTCCTGCTCCAGACCTGATTAAAGGAATGATAATACTCAGAAGGTAGAAAAACCCAATTGGTGAAATCCATACAGCTAGTACCAGGCAGAAAAGATTTTCCAGATATGATAACAAATACAGACAGACTGAAGGCCTCAGCTCGCAGGCGTGAATCATGGCCTGAACCACAGAGTGAGCGACCACGAGATTTTGAGATTGCCAACCAAGGTGGAAGATAAACCAGCGCAAACTGACTTCAGGGAGTAATTGGCGCATCCATGACGAGAGTCAGAAGATCTCGGGACCTGGATACAGGTGTACAGGGAGCATTTTCGAACAATAGAAACACCTGACGGTGAAAGTTGAATCTTCACTGACAGAAGATCTACTTTTTGCTGAATGCGTGTTGAGAATTAGGCCCAGGAATTCCATCCGCTGGGACAGGACCAGCCAAAATTTGTCATTGTTGACAATCTGCCAAAGCGCGTTAAGGCAGCCAGGAGGAACCTGATGCTGTCCAAGTTGGCGCTTCGTGACAGGGCCTTAACGAGAAGATCTGGAGAAGGGAATATAGCAATCCCCCTGAAATGACAAATCGCCCTGAGGGCTGTCGGGACCTTGGTGAAACCCTTTGACACTTTATCGAGCCCCAAGGCAGAGCCATGAACTGGAAATGTAGTGAACTCACTGCAAAACAAAGGAAACGCTAGTGGTAGTCAGCGATAAGGATGTGCAGGTAAGCGTTTATGGCAGAAAAAAAATAGTTCTGCTCCCGAACCGAAATTACTGACTGGAAACACTCCATTTGGAATCTGGGAATCTGCGCATTACAGTTGAACTCCTTGATGTAAATAGGTTGAAATAAAATTCCCCAAATGTTCTGAGTCGAGGATCGGCATAATTATGGCCTGTAGGAAAAGGGCATTGATGGCCTGGAAAAAAGGCTGAAGTCAGGACAGGCGAGGCAGGCCGGGAAGAGCAAAAAAATGGAGGTAAGGGAAACGGACACAAGTCGATACTGTACCCTGATGGAACAACCACTTAAACGTACGCGACGTTGATCCCGGCTTGCCAGACCTCCTGGTATTGGAGTAAAACAAACTCTTTAGGCGATGGCAGGCTTGGTGGAAGGAGGCTTGAGAGTTTGGGGCCGAATTTTCAAGGAAGGTGCAGGCTTAGCGAAAAGCCTCTTGGAGCCTAAGTAACGCGGTATTCGACAACTGCCACACAGGCTGATTCTGAAGGAGGAACTGTGGCCACCTGTAGCCTCTGAGATCACATCATGCAGACACTTCCCAAAGAGTCTGTTACTAGAGAAGGGGAGCAGTAAACTTTTTTTGAAGGGTGCATCAGTAGAGAGCGCTAATTCTCCTCTTCTGCGTCATCATTCCACCTCATAAAGGGGAACTATAGATAGGCACGTGGGGAAAGGCAAAAACATACCATTAATCAGCCTACAGTTCGAGAGTGCCAGTTCTCAGAAATGTGCTTGGCTGTGTACCAATATTAGATACACCGCCAAAGCACATCACAGACTTGCGCCCCATGTTAGTGTGGTTGGCCAAAGTCACATCACACATTATTCCACCTGTAATGGGGATAAGTGTAGTTGCCCCAGACAGTCACTGAATTAGCTGATACTCTGACAACAAAGTGTGCAGATTTAAGTGAGGCCTTACAGAAAAACTTAGTCATACAACTGCTGGAACGCGGGCTCCAGATTTCCTGTTGAAGCACCAAATGCTAGCTGAAGCTGTTTGGTCCAGACTGTGCCGGCCTTGCTAGCTCATGAGGAAGCAAAGGTAGGTTGAAAGCCTGACTCAGAGGCGTCGCAAATGAAGTTGCGCAATCCTCAATCTGCTTGTTAGCATCCTCTTTGAGTGGCGCTGCATCCACAATAGGAACGGTGGTGCTCTTAGCCCGCTAGGTGGGCAGCTGCTCAGTAAGTCACTATACATTAAATAAGTTCCACTTCACACCAGTATGCAAAAAATAGTGATCACTCATACAATTGCCTTCCATGTGGGGACGATTGCCAGTACCACAAGTCAACATCAGGAGTTCTCCATGCTGGCTTACAACCAGTAGATAACACCTCTTTTACTAAAGAAAAAAGGCATTAAGCCAACTGATAGAAGGCAAATGCCTGTCAAGATGTTTCAACTCCCTGGAAACAAGTTTTTCAAACTCGGTGTGAGTAGGGAACACCAAATGCTGCTGTCTGCTCTGCTTAAAGAAAACCTCATTGTGAAAGGGGGAGACATCCTCATCCTTTATATGAAGTGAGTCTCTGACAACCCGGATAAGGGCTTGAAAAGCAGCTGCCATTCCTTTTATCTCTGCCTGGCTCGGAGTCAGAGGGGTCCCCTGAAAAGGCCCTATCCAGGAGTGGCGCTTCTATATCCGCCTTTGTTCTGTCCGAAGAGAGATCAGGTGACACAGAGGACAAGGGAACTCTAGTCTTCATCCCTTTGGGATGCGCTTAGCGCAGGGCCCTGGGAGCCACTAGGCTGGGCAACTAGCAGAGGTGGTATACGCTCTATGGCCTAGACCATATCCTGGAAAGGTCGCCCATCGCTAGTGAGCAAGACCTAGCCCACTCCAGGTTGCTGACAGGAGGGTTTGGGCCCCCTGAGGTGGCGAGCTGGGGAGCAATGCAAAGGGTGCAGAGCACACTAGACTGGCAGCACGCAAACTTTTTATGACAGCAGCCACAGGCAAAATATGTCTCTATTAATTTGGATGGAATCTTAAAGGGGCTCTACATCCTAGTGGGGTCTCCAAATTATCCTAGGATAAAAAGCTGTACCGAGAAAGAGATCACACCAAACACCCAAGTTGGCCTGAATACACTTTCTGTCTAGTGGCAGGTTTTTATACTCCTTTGTGTTAGAAAGATAAGAAAGCATCACATGGGCCTAGCTGTTGGTCTGTGATTGGTTACATCCTTATTTGAGGTATACTCCCTTTAGCTCAGGAATGTCCAAACCTTAGGTGTAGTTCCAGAAGGCGACGTCATCTTGGATTATACGGCATTTATCTCTATAAGCATAATATGTGGTGGCCATTTTAGAAACACATTAGAGAATATAGTTACACAGGCAGATTTTACGTGATATAAGATAAAGGCCTACGTGGTGTTATACGAACTAATACATTAAAATGCAGACACAAAGGATCACATATATAACACCTTTTTCCCATCCACAACAGCTATTATGCGCGGGTGTATTGGGCGCATCATCTTTTAAAAATTATATGGTAAGCAATGGATATTTACTGTTCTGAATCTGGAGATGGATTTGGAAGGTGGGTTGTGTTTTGGGGATAAAAGTTGAAATTTGGTCTTACAATGACATATACTTAATTCTGTTTGTACTACTTTATATCTGACCAATAAAAAGTTTATGGTTAAAAAAAAAAAAATATATGGTAAGCATGGGGTTCAGGGCAGGGGACTAATGGCAAATAGGGCCAGCTTACTACACCAAAGGTGCTGTATCTTCCAGAGAAAACTAGGAGATGCCCTGGAGAAATACCAGGAGTGAAATGCCATCAAAATGGCGTCCGCCGGACTTCCGGAGGCGGGGCGTCCAGCATGGCCGCATTTTACAGAAGCTCCTGCCCGCCTGATAATAGCCAGAGGAAAACACGGCCATCCTGTAGTTCTGTGAGACACCGGTTACACAGGCATCTAGACCGGATCGTAAGGAACCAGGAGGCAGGAGAATTTTATGCTCTGGAGTCCCTAAGCGGCGGAAATCACCATGCTAACCAGCACCGGTCCGGCGGTAAGGAGCGGCGGCCCTCGCTAACGAACGCAAGCCCCTGAGCTGAGCGCAGTCTGCGCTCCCGCACGCTACACCCCTCGAGGGTGCGGAGGGGTAACATCTGTGCCCCGGCCATCTGAGGACCGGATTCCAGGAGATCCGGTGAACCTGGACCCTGGTGTCAGGCCATCTTCCGACAGCGGTGGTGAACAGGCGCCATCTTGAAGCCACACAACATGAGTAAATGAGTGACGCCGGCCTGGCGACAACGAACTGTGTCCCTCGTTAGCGAAAACGGGCCTTTGAGCGGGTGCAATTGTACTGCCGCCCGCTGCGCCCCCCGAGGGTGAAGAAAGGGGACATCTACACCCCGACTGCCTAAGAACCGGGTGCCCAGACGCCCCGCCATTTCCCGCTAGCAGCGGTGACACGACGCCATCTTGGAGACACCGTGCGGCCACAGAGAGAGAAGCTGCTGAACCGCACAGAGGACAACGGTGTGCCTCCCGAGTCGAGAAAAGAGCTCCGAGACACACCGACGCTGCAACCCGGGAGAACACTGGGAGAGCACAAGGCCGACTTACCTGCAGACCGGACGCGACACCCCGACCCGGCTGGACGGCACAGTCTATACCTGCCGACATCGAGGGACAGCCGAGACACAGTGACCGGGCGCGGAAGCCCCTGCCACACCGACACCAAGGTACTGTGCACGGACCTGCCAGTGACCACCCCCCCCCCTTGTTTTCCGCGTACTGCGGCTGGCCGTGGGCACCACACAATGTTTCTCCCCTTCTTCTCCAGTGTTCACTCCTGGTGCCCCAAACACCCTGAAACAACAGGACACTGAGTCCCCGCACTGTCACCCACAGGGTCCCTGACACCACCGGAGGGCACGCTCGTACACACACTGGGGCTTATAGCCACGGACTGAGGGTCCACTGCCTGGCGCTTGGGTTGAGAGATCCAGGGACTGAGGCCCCCACTGCAATAAAATCCCTTGATCCTGGACTTAATCATCCCATACAGAGGCCAGCACCATAAGAGGACTAACACTGACCCCCAACTGCCCTGCTGCGAAAGTTGTGTCCACAACTGCTGAAAACTCCCTTCAACCTAGGCCTGACGAGCCGACAGCAGCAGAGATGATCAGAACTCACATCACTGCCCACTGAATCGCGTCCACAGCCCTGATTCTCTGAGACAGTTGGGGAGAACTGCCTGACTGGAAAGGTCAGAACTGGTGAATAACACTGAGCCATAGCGCTTACCCCTGTACAGCGCTACTACGGCACAGCGCTTGAGTGCAGGTACATGCATCTATTACTCTTCAGTAACTTCGCTCTACACAGTATTGCCTGCTTATGTTAAAGTGAATTGGTAACATCCTAAAGTTGTTCTGGGGTGATACACCCAACTTCCCACTGAGGAAAAGCAGACACGCACAGGGAGGTTGTTGCACCCGAGTACACCACTAGAGGGCAGCCGAAACCTACTGGTTTTATTTGAGTATCTTTATAATATACTGTTGAACAACCAGGAGATAAACCCACACCTTCACTATAGAGGGAAACGAGTCCTAAAGTGCTCAGTTAAACAGTACCTACTACTGCCTCCTACACTACCACATAGCCAGTGAGGGAACAGGCCCACCTAGACAACTCTGTCACGCACACCATACCAACACTGTTACAGCTCTTAATCTCTACTATAACCACACTCTTAGTACAGGAAACATACAACCGCGGGCGGGACCTCCCCCCCTAGAGTGGTAAACACTAGAGCAAGGAAAGACAACAAACCTAGTACATCACTAACAGCATAGAAAACGAGGCCTTTCGTAGCCATTCACTTCCTTTCCACACTACTGCCCCTTGGTAAATTAAGGTATACACCAGAGAGAGCCTACACTGTTACATTTCGTTCGTTCATAACCGGTTCTGCATTGTGTGTTATTGCATTTTCACCTGTTGATTAAGCAGAATGTAAACAGATTCTACCTGGCTCTGACTGCAGCCTATGGGACACCAGAACAGTTAAGAGATGTGACATGGCACTAAACCAGTTCTGTTTAAATAGTGGGCCAGCAGCACTGTATAAAACACCTGAGCTCCCCCCTTACAGGTGGAATTCGCACTCTTGATCCCTGAATTAGAGCATGGACAGATTTGTGCAAAAACGCTCAACCCAAAGAAACACTAGATCTTCCTCCTTCGCAACATCCAAGGATAAATCCACTCAATCTCCTACCTCCCAAACAAAGAATAATAATAAGTCGCTGACAACTTGCCCTAGTCTTCAGCAGACTAAGAACCAGAACTCTCCAACCCACCGCCCTCAAACTGCAAGGAGAGATATGGAGGCACGAGAACTTGACGTGATAGACAGCGCTGACGCTTCTGCGACGGTTATTTCTATGGCACGAGAAGTTTCAAACTGATCCTACCAGTATTTAAGACCCCCGCCTTGATCTGATACAAGCCCCCGTTAACGCCGCCCTACGCAAATTACGTCCAACTCCCAAAGAATAGAAGAACTCGAATCTTGCACAAACACCGCAGAGGAAGGGGTAACTAGACTGGAGGGAACCTCCAGCACTCAGCAAGCCACCATTGCGGCACTCCAGGAAAAGTTAGAAGACCTGGAGAACCAGGAACGTAGGAACAACCTACGCTTCATTGGCATCCCGGAAGCAATTCCTCAAGAAGGACTGGCACATTACCTTATCATGACCTGGCAGAAGGCGTTGGAAGTGGAACTGCCGAAAGACCCCTTAAAAATTTGGGAGAGAGTTCACAGAATGGGTGGGCGTAGGGAGCAGGGGGGCGGGCCCCGGCCAGTCATAGCCCGGTTTCATAACTGGACTATAAAGGAGAAGGTACTGAGAGCATACAAGCAGAAGAAGGAAGTCTCGGTAAAAGGAGTTCGGATACTAGTTTTCCAAGACTTCTCCACTCAGGTTTCACTAAAACGCAAGGCCTTTCATCCGGTATGCAGATATCTTCACGAAAGCAATATCCGCTTCCAACTCTTGTATCCGGCAACATTAAAAGTACATGACAATGGCCAAGTAGAAACCTACGACTCAGCGGAGGCAGCGTCCAGAAGATTCCTACAAGATGACCCCAATAGGACTTGAGCTTTACAAATTAACGCAATGATTACACGTGCTCAGAATGCCATTTAACTGGTGCCGTTTTCTTGAATTTCTGATCCCTTGATTGTCACTCTTTGCTATGGTGCTGCTGAGGCCCACAAGCAAGTAACTCAAAGAAACTCTCCACCCACTAGGCGGCAGGGGCCCATTCTGTATTGAATTGCTGTTCATTTCACTGTTACTAAGTTAATATAGTCTCAAATGTACTCGTACGATGTACAACCAACGACTGCATTTTTGATGTTTGTAATGTTGACCACCCTGGATGGCTCCGCCAGGGTGGAAGTGGCACACCGTCCTCTCCCACCCCACCTGGATGATGGAGGCGCTTGCTGAGACGCCTCGGATCGTCCATCTTTTGGGTATGATTCATCGCGACTCCCGCCCTTTCAAGATTCGGGATGAGTACCAACAACTATGGGAGAGAAAATCCCCGTGCTTCTGAACTAAATATTATTTCATGGAACGTGGCAGGCCTCAATATCCCGGAGAAAAGAAGAAAAATTCTCCAACACTTAGAGCGCCTGAAGCCAGACATCATATGTCTGCAGGAGACCCATTGGAAAAGAGGCAATTACGTTCTTATTCGGGCGCACTGGCTGGATCCACCCATCGTGGCTACCACTACGAATAGAGCTAGGGGAGTCGCGGTATACTTTAGGGCAGGTATAGTCCAAGAAATACGGGACCAATACGTGGATAAAGATGGGAGGTTCATTTATCTCAGAGTGAGCATTGCCCAGAAGATTTATACCATCCTTAACGTATGTGCGCCTAACGCCCCCAATGACTCCTCCTTCAGGGACCTTAGAAATTTTTTGCTGCAAAAAGACCGCGAGAACCTAATAGTGCTAGGCGATTTTAACTCGACTTTGACCCCTTCTTGGACAGGTCCCATAGCCAAATAAATAGAGAATCCAGCAGTGCTGCTTTTGGAGGACTTGATAGATAGTCTAGAACTGTACAATCACTGGCGAGCAACCAATCAAGGGGACAGGTCGTACTCCATTTATGCCAAGGTACATAATACCTTTTCTAGGATTGACTTCACCCTCACCTCAACACAGTTATACCCGAATGTGCTACACACAGATATCTTACCTATAGCTATCTCGGACCACACACCCGTACAACTGATTCTGAGCTCTTGAACCCCCATTCAACACCACAAACAATGGAAATTTCCGAGCCACTTGTACGACTTGAAAGAGTTTCAGGGACTCCCTGAGTGGTGCAATGGCAACATTCGTAAAAAGATAATAAGCGCAAGAAAGGGGTGTCCCCTTAATTTTGGGTTTACAGGGAAGGCAGTTTTAAGGGAATGCTGATAGATTCATGGGAAGGAAAAGAAAGCCGCTAAGCTGCATTTAAGGATTTTACACTCCAACCTCCGAAAACTAAAAATGAGTTTACGGCTTCACCAACAAATGCCATAATGGAAAGATTCATAGAAGCGAAACAAATATTTGACACCTTTATGAAAGGGACAAACGGGTGTGGCACAACAAATTGCACAAAACCGCTACTATAGATGGGGTAATAGACCAGGAAAAGCTGCTACCAAATGACTTAAACCCTGGAAGCCTCGTCCTCCCATTTCGGCAGTCAAATGCCCGAGATCTGGAAGGATTCTTAAAGACCCTTTAGAAATTGAACAAACATTTACTGACTATTTTGAGACATTGTATAGAGCCACACCATTTGACGGTCAGAGGGTATCATCCTTCCTAGACTCTGTTCGCATGCCCAGCTTGTCAGAGACGGCCTGCCAATTAATGGAGATGGCAATATCGGAGGAGGAGGTAAACTGGGCAATCACGTCTTCTGCTGATGGCAAATCTCCGGGCCGGACGGCTACCCCGTCGAATTTTATAAAATCCTTAAAACCCATATAGCACCCCACCTTGCGAGGCTTTATAACGAGATATATCTAGAATCCAAGACAATTGCTTCCTTCCTTGACTCCACCACCATTTTAATACCAAAACCAGGCAAGGACCCCTTGCTAGTGGCTTCGTATCGACCTATATCGCTGCTAAACGTCGATTATAAGCTACTGGCCAAGATCCTAGCCAGCAGACTCCAAGACTTTCTCCATAACATCATTCACCCTCCCAATCGGGATTCCTAAGTAACAGACACTCCACTAGGAATGTCAGGGTGGCAACCGCGGCGATACTAGCAGCGCAAAAACCGAGCCATCCAACGTCGATGCTATTGAGTCTGGACGCCGAAAAGGCATTTGATAAAGTATCCTGGCCTTTTCTGGACGCCGCTCTGACATCCCGGGGATTCAGCCATACGTTCACGGCATTTCTGGACCTACTACATCTAAATGCGACAACATCTATAATGCTGAACGGCCGCCCATCTCCAATTATAGATCTCTTCCAAGGCACTAAACAGGTTGCCCCTGTCACCTATCTTATTTAATCTAGCAAATAGACACCCTGCTGTATCACATCCACAGTCCCCCACCTTTCGTGGGATCTCAAAGGATGGCCAAGAGTTGAAAACTTTCTGCTTACGCGGATGATCTCTTACTAAAGGTCACAACCCTAAAAAGGGCCTTGACAGCCGTCTGAGAGAATACAGGAAGTGGGTGGATCACTGGGTTTCACAAAAACCTGGACAAGAGCGAAGGCCTTCTTTTGAAAGGCCCAACACAGCCCTATGGGCCTCGGACTATCATATCCGATGGTGTAAGACGAGCCTCAAATACCTAGGGGTCCTCCTCCCGCGAAACTTGTCACAACTTTACACCGAAACATGGCCAAATACACTAACACCCTCCAGCATACTCGGAGATCATGGGACTCCCTTACACTGACCTTCATGGGTAAAGCGCATCTTCTCAAAATGGTCGAGTTCCTAGGCTACTTTATTTTATTTAACATGCTCCCGATTTATTTAAAGCCCAGGGGTGAAAAATTGATTTGGGAGGTATAGGAAATTCATTTGGGGAGGGAAAAGAGCGCGAATCCCGTTCCACATTTTACAACAACACAAACTCAATGGGGGCCTGGGTTTCCCCAACATTAGATACTATAACCTTGCGGCTCTGAACCGATACATCGCAGACTGGTCTCTTCAAACAGTGGTATTCACCTTTCCGACCCTAGATCAATAATTTCTGCCCACTATCTCACCCATAAACTTCCTACACCTACCGTATGATCAAATCCCAGAGGCAGCGAGACAAAACCCACTCCTCATGCCGACCTGGCGGGCATGGTGGAAAACCAGAAAGCTGAAAGGCCCTTTTGCCCACTCACATTATACCTATCCTTTGTAAATAATCCGGGATTTCAGGGGGGTACCCCACACAGCACGATTAAAAAACTGGAGGAGCTGGGTGTGCGGACAGTAAGCCATTTCATAAACCCTGCCACCCATGAGATATACTCTCTTGCAGAACTTCGAGACCTCTTCCCTACAATAACCTTTCCCTTTCTTCACTTTCCCGCAAATACGTAGTTATGTTAGTGCAGTCGTACAGAACATGTCACAAACTGACTGGGACTCATAATTCGGAAAATTCATTCTAACCCCCTCGACACGTCGGGCACATCTCTCACTCCTGTATAAATATCTGTGGGACGCGATTGACTACAATCTTGCCAAATCCCAACTAAAGAAGTGGCAAGAGTTAGATCCCACCCTTAGCCCAGATATGATCTTAACGGCTCTAGCTGAATCTCATAGGTTTCTCCCTGCAGCAAGGTACATGGAAATGACCTTAAAAATCATACACAATGCGTATCTCGCGCCCATCTAAAGGCCACAGAATGGAATGTTTTAAAATCAAACAGCTGCCTTTAAATGCAACTCCCCAGAAGCGACACTATTTCATGTTTATGGGGACTGCCAGAGATCCCAAAAATTTTGGATAAAATAGGGCATTACATACGGAATCCCCCATACCCCCATTTCTGCCTTCGGGCCCCCTGGGCGATTTTTGGATATTGTTGATGGGGAATGGACAGGCTTCCACCCCCAGGGGAAAGACATTATACTGCATTACTCTCGGCAGCCGCCAGGAAAGCGATCTTACAGCTATGGATCCAGCCGGTGTGCCCGAATGTACAGTTGTTCCTCAACAAATGTTTTTACCTCTTACGAATGGACTGGATTGAAGCGGTTCAGAAGAAGAAAAGAGGGTACAATCCTTCTTTGCTCTATGGGGGGGGTGATCAATACTCTCAATGGGGAACCCCACAAAACTAAAGACCTGCTTTGAGAGTACAGGATGGTATTTAGGGCAACAATTGGCAGGACGGGAACAGATACATCTGCAAGAGGGTGTTAATTACCCCGATGACCCCGACATAGATGCTCTGGTGACGGAGGAAACCTCCGGCCTTTTGAACTAACCTTAGCAATACAGGGCTGATATGAGAGTGCCTTAGACCCCCTCTTACCTCTCCACAAAGAAAGACCCTCATACGCCATCAACTGGGTAGCCCAGGAGACCTGCTGGCGCCACCTTCCGAAGCACGGGGAGGACTAACCTCACTTCCTACTCATCTCACCTTTCTCCTTCTGGATCTTGAGGACAATAGATACGGAGGAGAGATAATTTCACGCGAAAGAGGGGACGAGAGGGGGCGGTGGAGCCACGGTGCTAGAGCAGACGGAGCATAGGACAGGCACTAGAGCTGTCCACAGTTTAGAGTTAGAAGAAAAACGATAAAAATTACACTTCCATTACTGGGGATTAACCGGCCCCTTACTGGACAGACACAACGTTGTCAGGTACTGTATGGAAAGAATGCCAATGTTCATGTCTGAGGTTTATTGCAATTGTTATATCTCTTGAAACCTAAAACTATAAATGCAAACCTACTTGTTGTGCAATGATTTCACCTTCTTTATGTACTGTAACATACTACTTTGCATTTTGTTCACCTGTGATTGGAGGTTGTTAAAAAAAAACATGTTTTAAAAAAATAAATAAAAAAAATGGCGTCCGTCCCAGAGTAAGCCTGGGCTGCTGACGACCCTCCCACGTTCGGGAAGGGTATAGGAGCCGGGTTTGAGGCCCAGGGTGCAGTACAGGCTTGGGAAGGACGCAGTAGAGTTACGGCATAGGCGTGGAAAAGCCATGGACTAATGTTTTGCAGCGGCCCTCGAGTGGCTTGAAGGGCTGCAAAGAGTAACAGAAGGTACCTGCAGCTCCTATTGGGTGAAAAGAGAGTCCACCCCAACTGCTCCCCTCAAGGAAAAAAACACACTTAAAATGGTGCCAGACCGTCAGAGGTGTAGCAGGGGGTACAAAAGTGTCCCTGCTGTCCCATGGAGAAAGAGGAAACAAGCATTTAGGACGAAAAAACACTGGAAAACAGGCAGAAACATGAATCGCCATGACGGGCACCACCAGGAAGATGGTAAACTTACCTATTCCATGTTTTCGGTACCTCGCACCGTCTAGAGTGGGGTTATAGGAATTCAAAAGGAAACAACGGAAGCAGTAACTGGGGACAGGTGACCAGAGCATAAGAAGAAACGGACAGTGTCTGTCTGGTTTCCTGACACCCTCAGGGGGATCACTGTCAAAGTAGCGACTACGATGACAACCCCTCTGATAGGTGAGTAAAAACTTCCTTCACCTCCTGAAAGAGAAAAAACAAAAACTAAAATAAAAAAATGTAGCAGACCTGCAGAGCAGCATCTGCCTTCTACATACTCTAGGCCAGGCATCCTCAAACTGCGGCCCCCTAGCTATTGGGAAACTACAACTCCCATCATGCCCACTGTTATAGATTATATAAATGCATAATGGAAGTTGTAGTTTCTCAACAGCTGGAGGGCCGCAGTTTGGGATGCCTTTCTCTAGGCAAAACTGAAATAGGGCTGGGCATCAGTAGGAGGGATATAGTGCATCCAGGCAAAGCCAATACTTTTGCTTTCCACCTAATGTCAGTCATCTCGGGTGAGTGCCTATACTGTGCTGTGTACCCAATCATATTGACAAGAAAATTAGTATTATAAAATACATTTGTCCAAAATTGAGGACCTTTCACATTTATATACAAATCCCTAGTAACAGTCCATAATACTAAGGTTTAGACATACCTTGGTTTGCAATTTAATAATCAAACAGGAAAAAGAAATTGAGGCTTTAAAGGGGTTTTGCCACGATCTTATTTCATACCTTCTGCATCTAGTTCTTCAGCTCTGTGTGCTCAGAAGGGGGCGTGTGTGATTTGTTTGAATTGCATATCATTTGACCCAGCAGGATGACATCACCAGGCCTTTTCTTTCTTCAGTAGCTGCCTGAGAGGAGAGGTTATGTCTGAGCATGTCTGACCAGGACTGAGAAGCTCTCATCCCTGGTCGTATCCCCTGGAGATGAGCTGTAAAGAGTGGATCACTAAAAGAGCAGCTAAAACAAAAACGGTTCAGAATTTTTAATAATGATGAATGGTGAAAATGTTTATTATTTAATTTCAAACTTCCCACATAAATTCTACTTCGTGGCAAAACCCCTTTAATTTTTTTTCAATTCATATCTGGTCTTCTGTTCTCCTCAGGCTATCAAAGGTGCCTCTCATCATGTATATGCAGATCAACCAAGAGTCTTCAATGCGGTAGTGGAGGAGATTTGTGATGCAGTGGACTGAGATTACTGGATGCCGTCCTGAAAGAATATTTGAAGCTGAAGACAAGAAAGCATACTCTTATCTGACCTGTCTGCTTGTGACTGGGTATTGTAGAGGACAGAATAAACACAAAAGCTTTCTTTCTGTGCCATACTTATGTCCTTCCCAGCATCAGCACCCACTTGGTGACATTCACTGACCTGTCATGCCTCATGTTCGCTCTATGTCTTAAAAGTACTTAATAGGTTTCTGCTGCTAAATGCAAATCAGAACCCACACTACTAATAGAAGACGACTATGTAGACCCAAAGCAGTTAAGTTTTACTTTTCGGAAGGTGCCAGTAATAGTTTGCAATGCTTCAGATGCTAAACCAAGTTCATTTTCACAAGTTAGATATTTCAATACGCTAATTTATAGTAGATTTCATGTTCTAATCTGCTCCTGTTACTGAAAGAAGCACAGATCCTAATGGTTTTTGAATAAGACTTTGTAATGTATGAGAAAAGATGCCCTCACACATGAGGGGTTTACCATGAATGTTGATAGTACTACCTCTTTTTTTAGGTACCTGTTTCTGTTAGAGTCCATGTTAAGGCTGAATATTGTGCCATTCATTGTTGTCATTCGTTGCCAAGTGTATTGTGTGTCTGTGTTTTTAGGGGAGTTCAGTAAACCAGTTCTCACTATTTCTAATCTTGCCTTTAGCTTTTAAGTTTGTTTGCTAAAATTAATCTCCTAAACTGCAAACAGGCCCGCGATTGGTTATAAGATACATCCTGAGACAGGCAATTACAGTCATTTCTATTAGGATAATCACTGAGACCATGAGATGGCCACTTCTGTGAATGGATATGTATCCAGAGGCCTAGGCTGCCACTAATGTATATGTATATTTGCACTTCAACTGATTATTGTTGTCTGTACAACCTTAAATCGTTCAAGGTAGCCTTCAGGCTAGGATAACTTTATATTGTTTTATGTCCAAGTGGTCCAGAAATAACGTGCGTATCTATTCTGATAATTTTACTTTTAGTCCAGTGAGGGTGTCTATAGAGGGTTTTCTCTATAGTTTCTTCCAGGACATTCAACCCCAAAATCTCATATTATATGGGTTTATGTCCAGTAGCCATAACCTTTGGACTACCTACCTCTATAATGTAGCTTCTTGTACTGTGCACAGACTATGTCTCACCACCTCAGGGCATTACATTTCCAGAGTGCCTTGAATATTACAAACACTGAAAAGTGTTATTGCGACTCCTGCACCAATATTTTGCTGTAGAACTGCCCTACCTGTATATGCCAGTAATATGCCAGTAACATTACATGGTTGGGAGTGAGAGTTTCACGACGGATGGAGAGCTAAAGGGATCGGACCACCCTCATGAAGGCAGGCTGTGATTTCTTGGACCTCAGTGAAGTTATGGTAATATCCCAGAATGTTTGCAGTAATTTTCTTTCCAGCAAAACTTCTCTTTTTCTGCCATGTTACTGCCCCCTGCTGGCAGTTATTAGCTAATTGCAATTTCTGTTTTTTAATATCTTTAATAAATTTTGTCTTCAGAATTTGTAACCAATTGCGACACTGACAACCACTAAGACAATATATACTGTAAATAACGTGTGTATACCAAGTTGGTTAATTAGTTAAAACGGAAGCACATAACTTATTATTTCACTTAGAATCTATGTTGTGTATTTTGCTATCCACTGAAGTTTGTGGCAATATGCAGTACAAAGCCAATGGGATGGCAATATTCCCCCTTTACACAATCTGCTTGTGTTATTGGTATTGCACATTTGTGATATTTGGAATAACAAAATACTTTGAACTTCTTTGCAGTTCACATGGTGCATTGTACAGTTTTGTTAAATTTCTATTAACATGTATTCCAATAAAATTCTTTTAATTCTGTTTAATTCTGTTTTTCCATTTAATGATGCAAACTAAACATAATGGGTGGTATTGTTTGTTTTCAAGTCTATTGGCTTAAAGGGGTTGTCTCGCTACAATGATTGGGTTTTAATTAAAAGATCTTTAAAAAACAAGCAGCTTTGTAATATATGTTCATTACAAATGTCCTACTGATTTTGAGCTAGCCCTGTTCATAGGAGTGCATCAGCTTCTCAAATTTCTATAGCAGCCGACCTGTTGATCCTTATCTTACTGGCTGTCAGGTCTGAATGACTCATCACCTTTGAAGACAGGTCGGAGCAGAGAGCCCCTCCTGCACAGAATGCTTCTGTAGTGTAGGGAGGAGGAGGGAGGACTCTGGCTTCTATGTCCGTGCTGCCTGGATTAACCCTGTGTGTGCCTGCTTCCCACTGCTCTCTACACAGATTGAGCAGAGATTAGGCTGATCAATAGATGTGACAGCAGTGACCCGTTTGTTACTATAATCATGATGTCTGTGGAGCTGTAATCTATAATAATACTATACAGATTTGAACAGTTCATGCTGTGCTGTACTAGGGACACATCCTGAGTAACACTTTGCAGCTTCCCTGCCTCTGTTCTGAGAGGGTTTTGTTTGTTGTTGCTGGAGATGTGGAGATATGTAAGCTAAGCAGAGGGTATAGGAACACTTGCAGCCCCTCTGTTCTGCTATTAGCAATCATAGACCTCTCTAGGCAGGCACACACAGGGTTAACTCTGGCAGCAATCCCCCTGCAGGCGGATAGCTGCCTGTGTGCTGAGGGGAGGGGAGAAGAGGGAGGGGGGAAGAGGCAGAGAAGCTAGCACGCCCCTCAATTCAACTCCCATTCACAGACAGAGGCTGAAAGCTATTAATGAGACAACTCCTTTAAGAACTAACACTAACAAAATAGTTGTTACCCGTCCGTTAAAGAGAGAGCATCCACAAAGGTCATGGAAATAACTGGACTGACATAAAGTAATAATACATTGAAATTGAGTGAAAATCACACCTTGCGTTTTGAATTGTGGTTCAACTGAAAAATAAAAAAACACTAGCAAAACTTGCCTGGATAAAAAATGCTGGTACCCCTAGAAAATAATTAAATCATAAGGACATGTAAAACTAAGGTGTGTCCTGTAATTAGTATCACTGGTATCTGTAAACTTGTAATCAGTCGGTCTGCCTATTTAAAGTATGAAGTCACTGTGCTCTTCAGCATCTTGGTGTGCACTGAACATTAATCAAAGGAAGCTAGAGAGAGAGTCATCTCTGGTCTTATAGCCTTTACCTTTAACATGTTTGTCAATCATTTTCTTTCTCATCTCCTGAGACAACCTAAAAACCAAACTAATGAAACTGGCCTGAACAAAAATGAGGCAATCATTGCAAGCATATGATTTCTGTAACTCTCAATAAGACTGCACCTGTTCACAGGTATTTTGGCCTTAAATGTCTGAATAATATGTGCAACTGTAGTAACCTGAATTTTAAGCCAGTTGGAGATGATCTTATAGACTTTACTTCTAACATGATTGTCTATAATATTTCTTCTAAACTCCTGTAATATCAGGAATATCAAGCAGTTAGATAAGAGAGAAAAATTTTAGACAATCATGTCCTAAAACCATCTCCAAAGGGCTTAATATTCCTGATACTGCAGTTTCACAGATTATTCTGACATTTAAGGTAAGTTCACATGGCGTACTGGGGCACGTACTGTGCGTGCCTCAATATGCCATGTGCTCTAGAAGTATGCGCTATTCAGCGCGTACTTTCAAGTACGGGGGGTGCGGCACATAAGCGCCACGAGGAAGTGACATGAACGTAATTCATGGCTCTCTCTGAGAGCTACAAATTACCGTAATTGCGCTGCACATGACGATGCAGTACAATGAGCAAGAGGAATTGGGTCCGGCCAGTGCTACTGCTCACATATCTTCAGCCTCATCATATGAGGAGTGTAATTGATGACATGGAGCAGGCAAAGTGCTGCCCCAGGGGAAAAGATTCTGCTCCCAGGGCAAACAGGTTTCAGCAACATTTTTCACCTGCTTTCAAAGAAGTAGACGATCAACCATTCATCAGACCTGACTGTGACTCAGACAATTCCCTTATACTCTGACATTGTTAGAGATGCTGCCCCTGTGGTCACCGCTTTACCCCCCACCCAAGTTAGTGTAGAGAGGCCGTTCTGTAGCCTGGAAATCATGAGATCAGATGTGAGGTCATGTATAGGATCTGGTGTAGGCAATGCTATTTCTCAGAACAAATTCAGAGACTCCACAAATGTTCCTGCAGTGTTTTGCATATTTTACAATTTTTTTGTGTTCTAAAGTCATATCCAATGTTCCTTCTCCCCTCCAGAGGTAGTTATCTACCATATAGTACCATAATCTTCACACAGATGTCTGGGCTCATAATATCTGCTCTGGTGAATTAATACCCTTTCTGCTTCATCTACTGTCAAACCAGTCATAGAAATAGGAACTTCTCCCACTATCTAACTGATTCCACCAACGATTCCTATAGAGAAGATCACATCTCACAATCATTAAACCTTGGTATCTACTCTTCTCTTTCTTATAATTCAGTTCCACTAAGAGACTTCCTATAGTTTCTCCTATACCCAAGTCGCTGCTGTATGGCTCTGTCTACACTGTAGAGGACCAAAAAAAGACCTGAAAACCAAATCCTAAAAACGTTCATAAAACTGAGATTTTTGTCCACTGCCTGTCAAAAGCAGCTGAAAAACGGCCATTTGTTGTGGGTGGGTTTTCATAAATGCAGCAAAAAACGCAGCAAAAATGCGCCAAAAAACGTCTGGCGCTTTACATAGACTCCAATAGTAAATTAAGAGTAGATCTACACAACTGAAACTAAATACTTTAAATTCATTTTTCACAAATATTTTTATAAGGGCACAGCACCTCCAGACTCACAATCTTCTTAGATCTTAGACCTCCTTTTCTACCTGTACACTTATAGGGGTGCAGCCTTATCTCTGCATGGCTCATAGAACTACTTCATCATCAATCTTCTGCTGTCATCTAGTGGTCAGTTTCCTTTATTACAGCTCTTGAAGTTCCTATTCTCTCTATTACTCTACTGAATTACAGTTTTCCTATAAAACGTTATTGGGCCTCTACTATGCATCATTAATTTACTTTTTTCTGATATGCACCTCTTTTTTTTCCTTATGGACATCTTCATTAACTAACTTATGTGGTAATTCCCTTCAGTTGTCCGGGAACTAAGCACAGCCAAACTTAAACATGTTGTTTTATTAGTGGCACCTTTTCCTCTTTAGCACTCCTGATGTGTTATGAGAAAATCCAATAAATCCAAACTTAAAGGAAAAGCCCTCTGCTTAACAGACTTCTTCTTTGCGATAGAACGTTCCGAATCTGAATACCCTGCTACATCTCCTTCCATTGATACACGTTCTACTGCGGTTTTAACCTTCAACAACCCTTCATCATCCACTATGGAAGTATCTAACTCATCTGCCTCTGGCCCTGCTCCTACATTTACTGACATTAAAAGAAGCGGCAGTACATCTTAAGACGTCAGGTACGCACAAGCTCTAATTCAAGTAAACAGATGGACCAGCGAAAACTGCATAAGATGAATGTGGAGATATAAAATCACCAATTTATTGGTGCCCCTAGAGAAAGGGTGAGAAAAATGTACCACTGACGCCTAGACACAAATACACCAATGCGTTTCGGGCACATCTCGCCCTTACTCATGGCAACAAGCTCTAGCTCAAGATTCCTTAATTCCTTCTGACAACCTTCCTCCTTACTGTTAAGCAAAAGGCAAGGCTGGACGACATTGGAGAGGATCTGCAGGAGTGAACCAATGTCCAAGAACTTGCTTCCTACTCTAATGTTTCTTGATGCTTTCCCTGCTACTGAAAACACTATATCACAGTCCTGTAAGACATGATATCTCTCCAACATTTTCTGTCTGCTATTTTAATCCCTTCCCGACACTGGACGTCCCGGTATGTCCTAGCGGGAAGTGACTTCCTGCAAATGGACATTCCTGTATGTCCTCGACATCGTGCCGAATCTCAAGTGGGGCCCGCTCTATCGTGACATGGAACCAGCTGTATATTACACCTGGCCCCATTCTGTATCACCCATGGGCGGTGGGAGTTCTGGTCATGGGTGATTAACCCCTTAGCTGCCGTGAACTATCATGATCGCTGTTGCTAAGGTAGACACAGAAGGAGGGAACTCCTTCTGTCGTCCCTCTGAGCAGTCGTGGCACAATGGCCACAGCTGCCTGCTTTCCTGACAGCCCAGAAGCTTTACTAAAGGCTGTCTGTGACGTCATCATGTCCGGCAGTGCCCTTTGGGAATGACTGGGCATAGCGAGTGACAATTGTCATCGAGAACAGTACATAGCAGTTCTGTACATAGCAGTTCTGCTATGTACTGCCCTCTATTGTATCCGTGATCTGAAGATCACTGATCTAAGTCCCCTTTGGGGAAAAGTAAATAAAATGCGAAAAATGCAAAAAAAAAATAAAACTACAAAAAAAAGTAAAAAAACACAAACATAAAAAATAAAATAAAAACATCGCCCTTTTCTCCTTAACGACCTGCCCTATAATTCTGTCATGTTAATTAACATAGAATTAACATGAATTAATAAACATCAGTGATACCAATTAAAACGTCAGTTAATCTTGGAGAACAGGAGCTTTAGCATAAAAAAACTATATTAGTTGTGTATCGCCGTAATTGTATCGAATCAATGAGTAAAACTAACTTGTAACGTATACTGCACACTGAAGGCTGTTAAAAATAAAAAAAACACTACTAGAATTTAGGTGTTTTCTTCACCCTGCTTTCCACAAAATGGATTTAAAAGTGATTAAAAACTCATATAAATGCCAAAATGATACCAGTTAAAATGTCAATTCATCCTGCAAAAAACAAACTCCTACATATCTCCGTACAAAGAAAAATAAAAAAAGTTATGGATCTCCGACTATGGCGATGCAACAACTTGTTTTCTTTTTTGAATAAAAATGTTTTTATTGTGTAAAAGCAGTAAAACATAAACAAATCTACACGTTTGGTATCACTGTAATCATATTGACCTGCTGGCAAGCTAGTATGTCATTTATACTGCACAGGGACCACTGTAAAAAATAAAAATAAAAAACTACCAGGATTGCTGTATTTTGTTCAAAATGCCTCACAAAAATCTTAATAAAAAGTGATAAAAGCGTTAAATAAACCCCATAGTGGTAGCAATAAAAACATCAATCCAAAAAACAAGCTGATAATCAGGTAAACAGAAAAATAAAAAAAAGTTATGGCTAGCAGAATATGAAGACAAAAAAACTAATTTCAATTGTGTAAAAGTAATAAAACCTAAAAAGACTATATAAAATTTATATCACTTTAATTGTACCAACCCGCATAATAAAGTCATCCTGTCATTTAAAATGCATGGCGAACACTGTAAATATAAAGCCCAAAAAAACAATGGCAGAACTGTGTTTTTCCCTCCATTTTCATGGCTCAATGCTTAAAAAAAACTATGGAATATCTGTGCGCCCAAAATGCACAATACACCCCTAGATAAGATCCATGAGGGATGCTGAATCCAAAATGGAGTGACTTCTGGAAGGTTTCACCTGGTACTTTGGGTGCTTTGCAAATGCGACATAGCACCCACCAAAAACTGCCTTCAAAAAGTCAAGTAGCGCTCCCTCCTTTGTACATCTGCCATGCGCCCAAACAGCAGTTTACACCCACATATGGAAGGAATTGCCTAACAAAATTTGGGGTGATTTTTTTTCCAGGATTCCTTGTAAAAATTAACAATTTTCAGCAAAAAAATTGCAGATTGTTCGAATTTCTTTTTTTTTTTTTTTAATTTTCATAGCCTAATGCTAAAAATATATATTCCTTAAGCGGAGTAGTTTCCAGTATGGGCTCTTTTTAGGGGGGTTTATGAAGTTTTAGCACCTTAGAGTGTCCGCAAACCTGGAATGGCGCCTAAATAAATCATATTGAAAATGAGACTTCAGAGTCTGGTAGGTGCTCCTCCTATTCTGGAGCTTGTGGTTGAGCCAAATAGTGCACTAAGGCCTCATACTGGATGTCTCTAAAAATTACAGAATTGGGGGAATCAATGTTGAGTTGCATTTTCCTTGTCACATCTATCGTGTTTCAGTAAATAATGGATAAAAATCTACAAAAAAAGTGAAATTTTGAAATTTCACCTCCACTTTGCTTTAATTTCTGTGAAATACTTAATGGGTTGATATGGATATTAATTCTCTTATAAATTCTATAGTTCTACAAAGGTGATTACAAGTTTGCAGTTTTAAATGTAGACAAGATGGCTGATGAGCATTTCTCTTTGCAGTTCTTTTCCATTACATTTTCTGTCTCTTATCACCCTACCCCCACGTAAGTAACCACTGCTAAAAACCCTATTTTTCTTTAAATTGGGGGGAATTTTGTAAAATAAGCCTTGTTTAAAACCAAATTTTTTTTTGTTTTCCCCCTGCTTTTATAAAAAGGCCACATCGACCAGCCCAGCCAGCTATGAATCTAGAGGGCATTTGACCTAGGTTTAAAAAGTCATCCCTATTGGGGTTGTAGAACCCGGTTAAATTATTTGTTATGCGCATACTAACCCAAAGCTTTTAAAAATAAAAAAAGGCGTTTGTTTTTACTTAACAAACCAATGAAAATAGGGTTATTAAACCTTTACCGTTTTGGGGCCCGTTTTTTGGGTTTGGGCAGAGCCCCAAAAAAAAAAACTTCCCCCCATATATGATTAGGAATAGAGATAAGATACAAAACCCAAAAAAAACCCACTCCCCTTTTAAAAATTTCCTTTTTAATTTTTATATATCTAAAACGAAATTTTTACAAATTTAAAGCCAGGACCCGAGAAAATGGAAAGAGCAGCAAACCCAAAACTGTTCCCATTTTTAAACACCCTTTAAGGGAAAAAAACCCGGGGAACCCGCCCCCAAAAGGGCGACCCCCGAAAAAAACCTCATATATCCCATTTTTAAAGGGGCCCCCCTTACATTTAAGGTTTAATGGGGGAAAAATTAGATCGCAGGGTAAGGGGGGGGGCAAAAAAAAGATATATACCCAAAATGCAAAAAAAATTTTTATTGCAAATATAGGGGAAAAGGGAGGACTAAACCCCCCCCCAAAAAACCCCAAAAACACCCACAGGAGACCAGGTACAAAAAGTTTATAAAAACCCAAAGGGGATATTTTTAAATGCCAATACTTTTCTGCAAACCCAATTTGACCCCCGAAAAGGTAAGGTTTCGATTTAAAAGGCGACCCAAAAAAAAATCGTGCCCGGGAAAAACCCCCCAAAAGGTTTTGGGCCCCAAATTTTAAGGGGCTCCTCAGGGGGTTCAAAAAACCAAAAAATCCATCTTTAAAAAATCAAATTTTAAAAAAATCACTTTTAATCCGTACCAAAATGTATATAAGCAAAAAAAAAAGAAGGGAAAGGGTCTAGATTACCTGAATTTTCCAATCTGTTTGGGATTTCAAAGAGGGTTTAAAAAATCATTTAAAAAAGGAGTTTTGGGGTTACTTCATAAAGGGGGGGAAACCAAAAAAGTTTTTGGGGGGTCCTCAATGTCCCACCATTCAAAAAGCACCCCCGAGGGTATATTTTAAACCCCCCAAGAACTCCCCCTAAATAAGGGGGAACCAAAAACGCCCCCCCATTAATTATATCAGATTTATTGTTTCTCCTTTTGGGTAAAATGGGGGCATCACTCGGCGTTAAAAAATACACTGCGCATGTCCGCAGGAGTTTTTAACGGGGCCCGATCAAAGAGTGTTCTAACGCGCATGGCTAATTTATGAAGCGGTTTTGATATATAATGCCCAAAGCCCGGGAAATTTAAAAAAAGGCGGCGAGGATCACCAAACCCCCCGCGCCTGCGCCGAAAAAAACAGGGAGCCCGGGTAGCCTGGGCCCCTGCATAACACACAGGGATCACACCAAGGGGAGCACGGTCAAGGGGAACCCCCTCCCCAAAAAATGCGAAAGCGGCATTAAAATTTAATGTTATAAGGGCAAAGGGGGCGCAGCCAAAAGAATAAAGTGCCGGGCCCCCAAAAGTATTTAAACACCCTGTTTAAATAGAAAAACTTTGCCAAATGTCTATACAGCCCCAAACCCAAAACTGCATAGTAAAAAATGATAAGATAAAAAATAGAAACCGGCGTGCAAATATATCACAACTTGGGGAATCTGTGGGTTTTAAAAGAAGGTTAAGTTTCGTATTTTTAAAAAAAGATATATAAAATCCAAAAAGACTACTCAAAAAAGCAAATGAAAAGGGGCAATGATCCCTTTAACCCCCTGGAAACACAGAATTCAGGGCTATAAAACCCCTGTGTTTTTACGCTGTAGAATGATCTGTCCCAATCACCCCCCTCTTTAGAGGGGGGTTTTTTACTAAATCGATACCCCTTTAATTTCAAAAAAATCACTTTTACCAAAATTTGTTTTTCCCACACGTGTCCCCGCAAAATTGGGG
>JAODAL010030527.1:0-49817 GCA_025379985.1 Phyllomedusa bahiana
GGGGAAAAAGACAGCTTCAAGGCCAGAGAAACTGAATGAGAAACTGAAGTACTTTGAGGTATTAAAGGGGTTTTGCCACGATCTCATTTCATACCTCTTGTATCCAGCTCTTCAGCTCTGTGTGCTCAGAAGGGGACGTGTGTGATTTGTTTGAATTGCATATCATGTGATCCAGAAGGATGACATCACCATGCCTTTCCTCTCTCTAGTCAAAGAAAGGTCTGTTTATGAAAAGCATTGTGAGTAGCTGAGAGGTAAAGTTTTTGCCTCCTGTCACAAGGGTCCTAGGTTCAAATCCCTGCAGGAACCAAACCTGTGTTGTTTTTTTTCTCTTTTTCAATGCACAAACCTCATTGAGGTTTCTTTTTTATTTATTTGCTTATTTATCTGTTTGACTAGTTACTAAGGAGTACAGAGGACGGGAGTAGAGTGACAGCACCTGGGGTTTGAACACTCAGTAGCTGCCTGAGAGGAGAAGTGATGTCTGAGCATGTCTGACCAGGACAGAGGAGCTCCCAGCCCTGGTCGTATCCCCTGGAGACCAGCTGTAAACAATGTATCACTAAGGGAGCAGCTAAAACAAAAACGGTGCAGAATTTTTAATAATAATGAATAGGGAAAATGTTTGTTATTTCATTTGCAAGCTTCCCATGGTTACTTCGTGGCAAAACCCCTTTAAATCATGGTGCAGCTTGGAACCTCAGTTATGAAAACTGTCTAAGACTGCCTTTGTTGCCCATAACAACCAATGACAGATCAGCTTTCAGTTCGTTTACTGTTCTGGACAAATGAAAGCTGGGCTCTGAGTGGTTACTATGGACAACAAGGACAGTCTTACACTTAGGGTGACATATATTCACTGTTCTGGCGAGAAATGAGTGAGTGTTCCACTTTTTTCCTATGTATGGCACGTCATTCGGGCAAGTTTGGCGCACTGTGCACCAGACCCGACACTTTGTAATGCAGCAAAGATGTGGGGCGTTCTGGAGGCTTGTCACACCACACTCGTAATATTAGACACATTTCTGAACGTGGGATGGGAAAACAAGGCGAATAACAGTCACACCAAAATTATTGTGGTCTGCCTGAGCCTGAGTAGTCGTAGTGGAACTAGTTTTGCCAATAGGGCCAAAAATATCCCTTATTTCTCAACTTCTCAGGTGAAATAATAAAAAGTGATTTATCAAACTATAAAAAAATTAAATGATATAAATCTAATAAATTATATGATATAAAATGTTTATAAAATTATATAATATCCCCCCAAAAATAAATTATTATTATAAAATGTATTTAAAATTAATATAATCGAAAATTAATTTTAAATTAAATAATATAAATTAAACCAATACAGCATTTACCATAAATCCTGTTCTCAATCATGTATTTACAGAGTTAGTGTAATATTTAGAGATGAGCGAATTTCTCAAAAATTCGATTTGGCCGACTTGTCAAATTTTTCCCAAAAATTCGGCTTATTTGCAGCAGCACAGGATTTCCACACACTAATGTCTGATGCATCAGATTAGATCAGCCATGCTGCCTCACCTAAACTTTGACAAATGAGTCTGGATTCTTCTGGCTACCTGCCTCAGCTACTATTCTGAAGCTGTCACCCGCCTGATGCCACACATCTGCTGCCAGCTGCTCCTTCTACCACCCACCATCTTTTAGCAGGGACTGTTATTGCCACTCACCCATTATGTAGCCTTCTGATGCTCCTGCCACCTCTCCTCATGCTGCTGCTGCTGTCAACGCCAGCCTATGTTACCATGTCACTCTCTGGCTTGATGCTGCTGCTGCTGCTGCTGCCACCTCCTCATATGTCACCTAGCTGCCGCCACCTCAAAACTATGTCATTGTGCCACTCTCCAGCATGATACTGCTGCTGTTGCTGCTGCCACCTCCACAGTGTGTAATTGTGCCAAGCTGTGGCCTACTCATGCTGCTGCCACCTCCACAATCTGTCATTATGCCACTCTGTGGCCTACTCATTTTGCCACCACCTCCACAATCTATCATTGTGCCAGTCTGTGGCCTGGATTTGACACAGTTCCCCACAATAAGTAAAAAAATTAACTCTTTGCCACAGATAGCAATATTCCTACAGACTGAACTGTATGGATTCCAGATGTGTGAAGGGCAGAAATACACACACGGGATTTGACACAGAGTTCCCCACAATAAGTGAAGAAATTAACTCTTTGCCACAGATAGCAATATCCCAAAATGAAAAATGCTGGTTCAGAAACAGGTGTGTATATGACAAACACCTTTGTATTTGAAAGGTATTTCACACCAGTAACTCTAAAATCTGAAGTATTTTGCACAGAGTGCAATCTAGTGCTGCTACAGAGAGATGTTTGTGCATACGAGACACAGTGACAAGTGGCAGAATTTAACATGGCTGCCCTATTTATAGAGCTGTGACATCACAGAAGCTGGCTGGCTGCTGATTGGCTGCCTGTCTGCACATGTCATTGAGGGTGTTCCTTTCTTCCTCCTATAGTTCTTTGCCCCATGTCACGCCATGTGCTCGCGGCCATTTTAGATTAATTACCATGAATCACCATGAACTTCAGCTTTGTTCAGAATCAAATTTTTCCTGAAATTCTAAACAAATTCCACTTCATTAGAATCGATTCCCTCATCTATAGTGGTATTATCAGTGATTACAAATTTTTAATTATAAAAAAATAAAAAATCTCCACAAAACTCTAGTATTAACATAAGACATTTTAAATTTCAAAAGCAACTCAATTAACTGTTTTAGTAGCCATTGTTGAATTCTGGCATTCATATGTACACGTTTGGCACATTACTAATGTGCCAAAGTTCTGCAACGTGCCAAACATCTATGCTAAGTGACTTGAACCTACAGCGCAATTTATGAGCGCACATTCACCACTTTCATACGCATTGTGCACTGAATAAAAAGCCACGAGAAATGGTGTTGAGATGCCAAATTTCATACATGTCGCCCTCAGTTTTAATAAGTGAGGTCATGAATGTATTTAGAGCCTTGGGCACATAGGTCCAGAAACTATTTTACAGTGGACGCTACAACTGTTCTAACCAAACATGTGTTTCATAGTGAGAACCACCACTCTTTTTCAACTTGAACATATCTTGCTTGTAACCAGCATGTAAAGGGTAAGAATATATGGAGCGGTCTCCATGTGGAAGTAACATGGATGAGGAAACCAAAATTGGGGGCACCCTAGAAACATGTTTTTTTAATTTAGCTTAAAAAGGGGAAATAGGGAAATTAGCAATAAACACCAACAAAAAAAAGAGCAAACTAACAATGTATTTTTAAATCGGGGGTTCATTGCTTGCCCAGGGGCAATTTTTTTTGGGGGTTTTAACATTTTCACTTAAGGCCCCCCATTGAAAAAAAGAAAAGTACTGAGATACTGAGTGGTATAGACATTTTGCTGATACGGTATTTAAAAAGGGAAAACATGTACCCAATTTAATAGGATGGGAAAAACCACAAAAAAAAGAGAGTTTATACAAAAGATTTTTCAGCCCAACGGAAGCCAAAAGGACACTCTGCACCCCCAAATTGGGTAAACAGGGGTCCGGGATTTGTTTGGGTATATAAAAACCCTAGATTTTTTCCCTTGTTTGGGTTTAAACGCAAATTTTAGACCTCATTCAATATTTTTTCATTGAAATCTAATACAAAAAACAAGGAAAAAACAGTTTTAAAAATTTTTTAGAAATAAGTTCCCTATTTTGTCACAAAGCTGCCCACAGCCCCATTTTCCGGATGGGGGGCGCTCTCATTTTCCCCTTTAAAAATTTAGCTCCCTTTTTTCAGGGGGCGTTTGGGGGACGGGAAATGTTGGCCTGGGGGGCACACTCATTCCTGCAGGCAGGAACCCACCTACCCAGGGGCTCCTGCTCCCCCCAAAACTAAATTGGCCCTTTTGCCCCACTGCCCACGCGCCGGCTCCTGAGTTTTTAAAGGACCAGCGCGCCAGAAATTACGGGTTTCCCCGGGAGCTGACCCAATATCCCAAGACCTCCTCCCTTATTTTCCCTGCTGATGTTTACTGCTTCTAGCCAACTGAGAAAGCTTTTCCTGAGTTGTTCCATTGCTTTTCCCGTGTATCTACCACCCGCCTTTTGTCCCTCGACCACAAACCCTTTCTGCCTTCCGGGCCCTTCTTGCCGATCTCTGAATATAAAATTTCTGCCTAAACGATTTGTCCCCACACTACACCTTGGCAAACCCAGCGCAAGCATTTCCCGTCGGGTGTATTGACCTTAGGACTGCCGCAACAGAAAACCCCAAACTTCCTTGCGAGGGGCTTTTTTTGGAACACCGGGGACCTATTTAAATTTTTATTCCCCCCTTGGCGTGGTTTACACCACCCCCTTGGGGTGGCCCAGGGGAATCCACTCCTCCATCCCCATTAAAATTTATGTTAGTATTTTGATCCCAAACATATGAGTGTCAGTGAGGTCTTGCACATATTTTACTAAACTTTTTAGGAAAAGATATTGTTTTTGAGTTTATTAAGAGAACCCAGTGTATCCAATGAAAATCCTGAACGCATATTGGCTTAATTATAATACAGTTTAATTCTGTTCAACCATTTAATTTTTATTTTTACTTTTCCCGCATGATATTTCATATAATCCTTAATAGTTATATAAATAGACCAAAATAAAATGAAATACATTTATTCGTTTACTTTAAACCAATAGTCTTGATATCAAAAAATAACAACAATATTAAAATGTGTTTAAAGGAGGGAAAGTATACTTAATTAAGAGTGGTCAGTCCCGACCCCCTTTTGGGTATGCTTTGCATCCGTTTAGGGTTAGCTGGAGACGCCGACACCAGTACGAGACCAGCGCAACTTTTAAAAGGGTGTTTCCCCTTTGCCCAAGCATGCGTGATAGATTGAAATGGAGGTACTTATACCTATCCATAGAAAAACATTAAAAGTGACACAACACATATAAACATACAATCTAAAACAAACACACACGAAACAATGCCTACAAAAATGTTTTAAACTTAAATTTTCGTTTAGACCAATGGGAGTGAGTGCAGCATTTCCGTATCCAATATTCTCACTTGAAGCAATTTCTTTTAACCCATCTGGTCTGTCTTCATCTAAGCTCAAGAACCCCATGAAATGGGAGACAGTTACCTCCCTCTATAAAGTGACTGCGATATTTGTTTCTCCAAAATTTTCTTTTAGCATCAATTTCCTCTCTAGATTTTTCTTTACTGAAGTAATGGATCGATGTTCATTGATCCAAAATTTCCACTTCCCTACTAGTTTGGCCGTGTAATTTACCACAAGGCATTTTATGAGGTAAAAAACCCGAGAATAGCACGTTTAGAACTTCTTTTTGGAAAATCAAATCTTTGGTAGATTTTTTGATATTTAACCCTTTTAATGATAGACGTACATTCAACATCTTAAACACCAAACCCTGTCTCAGGGTATTCAATCTCTTTTCCCTTTGTAGGGGTTTTTTCATATCAGATGATACAAAAATTAAACACCGATATTTTTTTACCTCTTTTTAAAACACAATGGGAAGTTTTTTTAAATATACCCCATAAACGGGAAAATCACTTCAAAGATCTGCATGTTTAAAAATATTTTCTTTTAATTAAAATTTGCATGACATCATACGTAAATAACTTTATTTTATCTTATTACTTTCTTTTAATTTTAGAAATCTTCACTTTTTAAATATTTGTACTTCATCCCCACTTTTTTGTTACATTTCTTCATAACTCTTTTTTTAAAACTTTTCCACCATACACTAGCCTTTTCTGTATATTGTTGATCATTTGAGCATATTCTTTTAGCCCGAATCATTGGGCCCTTTTTGGGTTTCCCCGTTAAAAACTTGGGGATGTGGAATGACTTTACGGTGTAATAGATTATTTCGATCAATACTTTTCTTGTATAGTGTCTTTCCCAGTTTTTTATCATTTTTTATAACCTGGACTCAAGGAATTCTACAACATTCGAGTGTTTATAAGGGGTGAATTTTATCAGATGAGAGGCTTTTAATATATTCCAAAAAGGAATCCAATTCAGTTTTGGGTCCTTCCACAGCAGGAAAACACATCGCGACAAAGCGTATTGTGTTTTTAAACGGTAAAACTATCGTGATATTTTTTGTATCATCTGATATAAAAAAAACGCACTACAAGGCAAATGAGATTGAATACCATGAGAACAGGAACTTTTGGATGTTAAAGATGTCTAACTGTACGTCATCTTTAAAAGGTTCAAGTATCAAACTCCTCCCAAAAGGGATTTATATTCCAATAAGAAGCTTCAACACGTCAATCTTCCAGGTTATTTACCTCAAAATGCCCTTGTGGTAAATTCTACACCCAAAACTAGTAGGGAAGGGTGAAATTAGGATCAATGAACATCGACCACTATACGTTCTTTAAAAAAAATCAAGAGGAACTTGATCAAAAGAAAGTTTGAGAACAACATCGCACGTCACTTTATAGAGGCAGGTCACACTGTCCCGATCTTCGATGGTGCGTTCTGAGCATATAGAAAAAGACAGACCGATAGGTTAAAAAAAATTCTTAAAACGGAACTATTGGATAGGGAAAACAGACTCACCCCCCCTTTGGTCTAAACGAAAATTTAAGCTTTAAAGCATTTTTGTAGGGAAAATTTTTCAGTTATTTTGTTTTAGATTGTTTTTTATATGTGTTTGTCACTTTTAAAGTTTTTTTACTATGGGTAGGTATAAGTACCTCCCATGCAAACTATCACGCATGCTTGACAAAGAAGGGGAAAAACCTTTGAAAAATTGCACGGCTCGACCTGGGGTCGGCTCCCCAGCTCCAATCGGATGCATCATACCCCAAGGAGGTCATGGGCTCTCACTCTTTAAATATACTTTGCCATCCTTTCTAACACATTTAATATTGTTTTTTATTGTTGATATCAAGACTATCGGTTTGAGTCAACGAAAAAAATGTATTTCATATATTTTGGTCTATTTAAAAAAACTATTAAGGGTTCAGAAGTTGGGAGACTCCCTTTTTAAATAAACCGTGGGGTTTTAAATATATCAAAACAGACAACTAAATTTTTAAGAGAAATTTTATAATCCAACATTTTAATATATTTGAAAGTTCCACCAATGTGATGTTGGGCCCCTTAAGAAAGTCTTTTTAAAAACCCAAGTAGCAAATCATATCTTCCTGTTGTAATCACCTGCAGTGTTTAGCTTTATGATTCAAGCGTAGGAAAAAAGATCTTTTTCTCTGATGCATCCTTTTAACAAACGGCAGATCATTTCTTAACCGAGCGACCACATAAAAAACAATTTTTTAACAAAGCAAATTGTACTCTCACAGATAAATCCGCAGAAGGCAAAGCTTCCATTTATTATACAAAAGGGAGTAAAAACTTTGTTTCTGCTGCACTGTAGTCAATTTCTCCTTGGCTGATTAATCATATGTTCACAGGATTTTCCAATAGATAACCAAAACTTGAAAACTATAACAACACACTTATTTATGCAACTGCTTTAAACAAATAAACCATTAGAAATTGCCAATGAAGTTGCCTTGATCAATGCTCTGGGGTCTAGCTATTCTCTTTATATTTAAGATCTATGGTCAACATAAGCCCTTCATTAACCCTTTTGTATCAGACAAATTTTTGTTTTCATATTTATTTTTTTACCCCCCAGCAAGAGCCCAAATGCTTTTTCTTTTCTGTCAACATAGTCATATTATGGCTTGTTTTTTTCCGGGAAGAATAATATTTTTTAACAGTACAATCTCATGCACCATATAATGTTTTGGAGAGCCAAAAGAAAATTCTTTTTGGGGAAACGGGAAAAAAAAACAAAAACACGAGTGCAGAATTATTTTACATTTTTTCATTTATTTATTTATTTATTTGCAGCTTGAGTTACAGAGTTCATTGAGTGAAATAAATGACAAAATATCTGTTCTGCAGGTCAGTACAATTCTGGTAATACCTAATTTATATAACTTTTGTTCTGCTGCTTTTAAAAAATAAAAATCTTTTTTAAGAAGAAAATCTACTTTTCTTCAACATTTTCTTAGACTAATGACTTTCTTATTTGTGTGAAGGCTCATTTTTGGTGAGGCTAGGTCTAGCTTTTATTGGTTCTTAATTGGAGTGTATGCAACATTTTCATTACTTTTTATTTAATTTTTTGGGGAAGGTTAGATAAAATAACACAATTCTGTGTATTTATATCTTTATAGCACTCACTATGTGGAAAATAACGATATATTATATTAGATTGGACATATATGAACGCTGTGATCTTGTGGAGTTTTTTTTCAACTACTTTTTTTTACATGTTTATTTTTATTTTTTTGTGTGCAGTTATTTTAGTCCCCCAAGTAGACAAGCATATGCAATTGCTTGACCTTTTGTACTATATACTGCAATATTGATGTACTACAGAATATAATAACTCCATTGATCTCCTATAACACCCTGTCTATGTTTGTAACAGGAGCGCAAACATGGCAGCCATGGAACCTTCATTTGGTCCCCAGCTGCCATGGTAACTGAACAGCACCTTTTGATCCCATTCTGGGATGACCAGTTAGGGTCTAAAACTGACCGAAACCCCATTGTCTAACCATTAAGAGCTATGGCCTGGTTTACCTCAGCATCTACAGCAAATGGTTAAATGGCCAGGATCAAAGCTACCTTCAATTCTGGTCGCTAGTGGTAGGTCGCGGCTGTGGTTGACAGCTGGCATCTGATGCATATGGAGCAGGCTCCGTGATTGAGCCTGCCCCATATTGTCTTAGCTTTGCCAGGATGTACCATTTCCGATTCCTTTCAAAAATGATGGAATCAGCAAATCTTATCTCAAATCTAGAAATGAAAATTAGTCTGCAGTTAAAAGAGAGTGCTAGATCTTAATAACGCTTACCAAGAGCCATAACTTTTTTTTAAATGTTTCTGTCTACGTAGCCATATGAGGGTTTGTTTTTTGCGGGACAAGATGTACATTTTAATGGAACCTTTGACAAAACTATATAAGGTACCAGGAAACCAAAATAAAATTCTTTGTGAGGTGGATTTTAAAATCGCAATTGTGGGGTTTCGTTTTTATGAAGTTTACTGTTCAGTATAAATGACCAGCTATCTGTCCAGCTACAAGTAGGCACACTTCCAGTGATAGTTTTCATTATGTTTTCAGATTTAAAAAAATAAAAATGTTTTTATCTTTTAAATTTGCAGCTCAATTTTCTGTGGCCAAAAACTTTTTTTTTATTTTTCATCTACTTACCTAAATGAGGATTCATTTCTTGAGGGTCAATGTGTGATTTCTAATTGTATCATTTTGGGATACATATGACTTTTTAATATTTTTTTATCTTAATTTTTTAGAATTATGGGATGCAAAATGACCAAACAAAAGGCAATTTTGCTGTTGGAAATTTTTTTTCAACCATGTACACCATATGGGATTTCCCCTGACCCACTTCTATATATCACAGAATGCTGAAACTGCACATTTGTAAGGATATAAGTCTCTATAGATTATGTGCCAATTTGCAACTTAGAACTGATAACGGTCTTTATTTTACAGGTGCTGAAGTCGTATGAGGTTTGATAATGGACCCAGTGGAATACAGAGCAGTCATCAAGTTCCTTTACTTGAACGGCTGTACACCAAAGGAGACGTTTGATGAGATGGATGAGATAAAAGAGGTTTATGGTGATGATTCCCCATCATATGATGTAGTTAAGAACTGGCCTCTCCCAGTGGACCTCTGGAGCCACTCATAAAGATGGACATACTCTGGACCTCGTCCTCACCCGCCTCTGCCCCCTATCTGACTTCTCTAACTCTCCACACCCTATATCTGACCACAACCTGCTTACCTTCACCACTATCTCCTCCCCACCTATGCCTCCTGTCTCACACCAAGTACACCCCCGCAGGAACCTTCAAAAACTTAACCCTCGCACTCTCTCGGACTCTCTTGTATCTCTCTCTACCATATCCTCGTTAGATGACCCCAACACAGCCACCACTTTCTACAACCACACAATCACCTCCACTCTTGACTTGGTCGCCCCTCTCACACACAACAGAACCCACAAAACAAACAGACAACCCTGGCACACACACTCCACCAAACAGCTGAGGCGAGCCTCCAGAATTGCCGAACGCCACTGGAAGAAAACCCGCTCCACCACCGACTTCACCTCATACAAACTATCACTACACACATTTAAGTCTGCACTCGCCTCAGCCAAACAGGATTACTTCACCACTGTCATATCCTCCCTGTCCCACAACCCCAGACAACTATTCAAAACCTTCAACTCGCTTCTCCGTCCACCAGCACCTCCTCCCCATCCCTCCTTTCAGCGGATGACTTTGCCACCCACTTTCTAAACAAGACCAACCTCATCAGAGAAAGCATCACTCCACTGTCCCCACCGCCCACACCCATGCCGGCACAGTCCCCACCGCCAGCCCCTCTACCCACACAGTTCCCACAGCCACCACCTTGCACTTCCCCCCTAACTTGCTTCTCCACTGTCACTCATGACATGCTCTCCTCCCTACTCTCCAAATCCAACCTCACTACCTGTAACCTTGATCCACTCCCATCCCACCTTATCCCAGACCTCAGCCCTATTATACTCCCAGCTCTCACCCATCTCTTCAACCTATCACTAACCTCTGGCATCGTCCCTTCACCATTTAAGCACGCCACCATCACACCCATCCTGAAGAAACCTTCTCTTGACCCCTCCTCTCTGTCCAACTATCGCCCCATCTCACTACTTCCATTTGCTTCGAAACTCCTCGAACAACACGTCTACCTTCAACTCTCCGCCCACCTCTCCTCCAACTCTCTTCTTGACCCACTGCAATCTGGTTTCCGATCCCATCACTCTACAGAAACCGCCCTAACCAAAGTCACCAACGACCTACTAACCGCTAAAGCCTCACGTCACTACTCTGTGCTTCTCCTCTTAGACCTGTCCTCCGCCTTTGACACTGTTGACCATTCCCTCCTGCTACAAATCCTCTCCTCCCTCGGCATCACAGACTCAGCCCTTTCTTGGATCTCCTCATACCTCACTGAACGGACATTCAGTGTCTCTCACTCTCGCACCACCTCCTCCTCTCGCCATCTCTCTGTTGGTGTCCCCCAGGGGTCAGTCCTGGGCCCACTACTCTTCTCTATCTACACTCTTGGTCTGGGTCAGCTCATAGCATCACATGGCTTCCAGTACCACCTGTATGCTGACGACACCCAACTCTACATCTCCGGCCCAGACATTAACTCTCTACTGTCCCGGATCCCAGACTGCCTGTCATCCATATCCTCCTTCTTCTGCTCCCGTCTCCTAAAACTTAATGTAGAGAAAACTGAATTCATTATCTTCCCACCGTCGCACTCCATCCCCTCCCCTGATCTCTTTATCATAGTCAATGGCTCTACACTCTCACCAGTCCCACAAGTCCGCTGCCTTGGGATAACACTTGACTCCGCTTTGTCCTTCAAACCCCAAATCCAAACCCTTACCTCCACCTGCCGCCTCCACCTGAAAAACATCTCTCGCATCCGCTCATTCCTTAACCCTGTCACTACAAAAATGCTGGTCCATGCCCTTGTCATCTCCCGCCTCGACTACTGCAACATCCTTCTCTGCGGTCTCCCATCGAGCACTTTTGCTCCCCTTCAATCCATTCTCAACTCTGCTGCCCGTCTTATCCACCTCTCTCCTCGCTACTCCCCTGCCTCTCCCCTCTGCCAATCCCTGCACTGGCTTCCCATTGCCCAGCGCATTAACTTCAAGTTACTAACCATAACCTACAAGGCTCTCCATAACCTTTCCCCTCCATACATCTCTGCTCTAATCTCCAGATACTCCCCCTCACGCAACCTCCGCTCCTCACAGGACCTTCTTCTCCACTCTCCTCTTGTCACCTCCTCACACAACCGTCTCCAGGATTTCTCTCGTGCCTCCCCGATACTCTGGAACTCACTGCCCCAACACATCAGACTCTCCCCAACTTTCACCAGCTTCAAAAGCAACCTGAAAACCTACTTCTTCAGGATAGCCTACAACCTAGAATAACCCCGCTGTCACTACACCCCACAAACATGTCTGCCCCTCACCTTCTGTCTCTTTCCCCCTTCCTTGTAGATTGTAAGCCTTCGCGGGCAGGGCCCTCTCTCCCTCTGTACCTACTGTTAGTCAGAGATTGTCACTATTGTAAATGTTTGACTTATGTTATGTATGTAACCCCCTGAATGTACAGTGCCCTGGAATCAATGGCGCTATAAAATAAATAATAATAATAATTACAATAATAATACATTGTCATATCAAATGTGGTCGGACTTGGGTGCAAACAGCTCCAATTACAGGGCAACTCCACTCTATTATTGATGAACACAGCTTCCAGCAAGTGGAGGACGCCATTTTGGAAAATCACTGCGTAACCATTCGCCTCCTAGCCCGAAATGTCAAGATTAGTGTGCAAAAAATTAGTCCGTGGAAAAAAATCATCCAAGACCATCTGCACATGCATAAGGTATCCGCTCGCTGGGTTCCCCGGCTGCTCACACCTTTCCAGAAGCAGGAACAAATTGAATGCTCTCAGGCTCTATGACAATGTGCCATGGAAACCAGGATGACTTTTTCAACAGACTGATCATACAGGATGAAAGCTGGGTCCATCACTATGATACTGAGACTACATTCCAATCGAGGCAATGGAAGCATCATGATTCACCGCCTCCAAAAGAAAGTCCGTGCTCAACTCTCAGCAGGCAAGGTCATACTCACAGTATTTTGGGACTAGCACGTTAGTATTGATGGGTTTTATAGAAAAGGGTACCATGATCACTGTGGCATACTATGATTTACTGCTGCGGAAATTGCAGGAGGCCATCAAAACCAAGAGAGGTGGCATGCTCACCAAAAGTATCCTCCTTCTACAATATAATGCACTAGTTACCAAATCACATGTTGCCCAAATGGAAGCATTCTCCTGTGGCTTTGAAATTCTACTGCATCACGCTTATTCACCCAACCTCGCACCATTGGACATCCACCTCTTTCCAACAATTAAGTTATTTTTGAAGGGCAAGCACTTTCCACATGATGAGACTCTGATTTCCGAAGTCACAACATGGCTTTTGGAGCAACCTGTCGACTTGTACAAGCAAGATGTTTACAGTTTCTTAAAGATATGGGAAAGTATGTGTCCTTAGGTGGCACCTATGTAGAGAAGGAGTAATAACTGTGCCAAGTTTCATTGCTTTTAGACCACAGGAAGTGGGTCAGGGGAAATCTTTAATGAATGCCCCTCGTATGTTAGATTTCTATAGAGCAGACTTTAATATGCTCACTGGTACCGATTGTGTGTAACTTTTTTTTAATTACTATTATTTTATTTGTAAAATAATTTTGAACTTTTTAATTGTTTTGAACTTTTAGTATTTTTCATTTTCATTTTATTACATCCTGCCTACAGGCTGCCATGGCAACCATGTTTACCAGGTGCCAATAGATGACAGCAGGAGCCCCGTCCATTTATTAACCATCTAAATGCCGCATGCTTCTGACATTAAAGGCTTTAACAGCCAGAGCTAGATCCGTTTAAGGCTGTTGCAATGGGAGACTAGCTGTATGTTACAGCTGTCCACATTACGGATGGTTCGGGCACAGCTTCTGAGTCCACACCCTCAAAGCATCACCAAGAGCCTTACCATCTCTTCTGAAAATAGAGACACAGCCATAATCAGTCAAAACTTTATCAGGTTCAGCAAGACAACCAACTATGTGAGTGGTATACACAGTCTTTGCAGTAGAAAATAGTAGAATGTTTCTTTTAATTAAATACTATGTAGAAAGTTGCTCAATTTTACATTTAGGCCATGTTCACACGGCTGATTTTGGGACAGATTTCAGTCTGTATTGCGTGCCGTACTGCGCGCAAATAAGGTTGAAATTCGTACCTGTCATTACGGTAATCCACAGTTCTCATAGAGAACTATGGATTCCGTCTCTTCTCCCCGCTCGCGAAATATGGGGAGAAAGTGACATGCACATTATCCCAGCAGGATACGCGCCATGGATAATGGTTGTCTATGGGCCGGCGAGTAGCCCCCCCCCCCCCCCGCCATGCCCTCGCTACATAGCAGCCGGCGTAATTGCGAGCGATATCCGTCCCCGCAATTACGGCGGCAATAAGCCGTGTGCACATAGCCTAAGGGAACAAATGTACAATAAAACAAATCTTGTGGCAAAGGTGTCCATAGTATTTAAGCAAGGTGTTGCCAAACCTTTTAAACATAAAACTTATGAACATAAAGAAACCATTAGCATGGGCAATATCAAAATATTTCTTTTTGTTTGTTTCTGATACCTAATTGTAGTCAGTTTATGAGCTTCAAATAAAATCAATGAATTCTTTCAGATTCTTTAACTGGCCTGAAGAGGTCTTACCATCTTTTAAGGTACTTATAGATTTCTCTCTGACATTAGCTGCTTTCAAATGAATGCCAAACTCACGGAGAACTGTAAAATCAAGGACTAATGTGCACTGTTATCATTATTATAAGGGCACAGAAAATGGGATCTCATGATTTTCATACAAGAGCTTTGTAAAACATATTTGTACATTGTCTTGTGGCACACACAAATGTCATATGTTAACAATTGTTAGACTAAAAACACAGTGATGTATTATTTTTAGTCTCTAGGGAACTATTCACAAAAAAGTGAGAGAAGAAATGTGAACTGCATACAGATAAATTAGCAACAGAGTCACAGAGCATGTGTCTCATGTTTATACAAGGACATGGAGCAGGCACTGTAAAGGAATCAGTGTACATGGAGGTCTATCCAGTTAACAGAAAAGTCATCGGATTTAGAGCGACATGTATGAACCTGGAGCAGACTCGTCAGTTCTACCTCTGTTTTTAATAGTGTACGATCCGACAGTATGTATGAAAGTGTATATAAGTATGTCCTGTTCTTTGCCAATAGTAGTCTCACTCATACTACTTTGAAACTGGTATGAATTTGTATGACCGCTTCATGCAAAACTTAGGAGCATTTTTGGTACGTTGCACAATTCTGGCATGACCACCCCCTTGCATCTTTGGCACATTCAAGTGACATGTCTGGCATAGATTGCACCAAGTTTTGGCGTACAACACTTCATACATCTATAGAACTGGGCTATGACAGTTTGTTTGGCTCAAAGCATGCCAATGTCATCCTTAGGGCAACATATATGATTTTTGACGCTTAGACGCCAATTTAATTGCGCATTGTATTAGTGTAGAATGCTCTTGAATTTATTAACCCAGTCTACTGTGGGCCATAAATCAGGCACATTCTACCAACAGAAACCACTTTTAAAGTGGTTTACCTGTCCCAGCAGTAATGCGCCTATATTTGCGATACTGAAGCTAAAAATCTGTAGTTTCGTACAGTTGTAGTGTGCCCTGCCTCCTGCACACCGCCCGAAATCAGGCGCACTACAAAGTGCCGCGGGCGTTCTGTAATCCACCTGATATTGGCACCTGATATTGGCGATACCAGACTTCTGGTGCAGCCCCGTTCATACATGTGGCCCTTAGTATTTCACTGTGTGAAAATTATTTAATTTTTTTAGTGTACCTATTTTTTTTAAGTCCAGTCATATCTGGTTAAAGAATAAAAAAAAAATCTAGTTATCCGCTGGCAGAGTTAGAATTGTATAGTTGCATGCAACAATTGTTCAGCTGCTTACAAGTTGAAACTGATTGGTGGGAAGATTTGCTTCTCTCTTGTTAACCCACCAACTTCATTGCAGGCCATTTCTTTTAGAATGCATTGCCATGTGACCATCACATCATGGACGTATCACACTGTGCTTGTTAACAGATGAATGTGACCTGTTGCTTTGGCTACTGGCTCCTATGGTTGCAGTGTTATATAAATGTTGGCAATGTTTTCTATCAGGAGACAGGGGGAGTGCTAAATGGGTTTACCTTGCTAAACTTTTGAAGATTAAAGCGGTTCTCTCACTACAAAGATTAGCTTTAAACACATGGGGAATGGTAGTTGAAGAGTTTTTCCAAATACATTGGTTTAGTTTTTGTTTTGTTGAGGAGATAAGATATTCAAATTTATAAGAATTTATAATTATAAGAATTTACCAGCTCTGAGTGCACACAGGTTTCTCTGGTTACCGTCCTGCTCCCACCTTCTCTCTCTGTCTACATTTATGTAATGTCTACTATTATACAGCATCTCGTTGTAATGAGCCAGGGTAGTGGATCCACTGGACTACTGCAAGCGGTGGTACAGGCCACACCAGGGAGCGGAGTCTAAGTAGGTCCCGGTTTTCACCAGAGCCCGCCGCAAAGCAGGATGGACTTGTGTGCGGCGGGATTCCACCAGGTCGCTACGCCTGATATGACTTGCTTGCAGAGGCGGCCGAGGTGCAACGTGGTACAGAATCGGTAGACGGAGTCGTAGTCGGGAACAGGCAAGAAGGTCAGGATAGGCAGCGAAGGTTCATGGTCGGTAGACGAAAGAAAACAGGACTGGTACACGGAAATAGCAGAACCGTACAGAACAAGGCTTCCTCGCATATGTAATGGAAGCTATGGATTCGGCGAGGAAGTTCCGGGTGTGGAGCCCTTATATAAGGTCAGTGGCCGGCAAAACCAATCACCAGCGCGCAGTCCCTGTAAACCTGACAGAGCAGGCGCACGCGCGCCCTAAGGAGCGGGGCCACGCGCCATGGCCGGCAGTAAGACACGGAGAGACAGGAGCGAGGTGCGGTAAGTGACTGCGCCCGAGGGAGCGAGTGCGCCCACGGCTCAACATACGGACCGCGGCGCCGCTTGCCTTGGGCGCCTGAAGGGGTGCAGGCACTACTCGTGGCACTCGTCTTCTATTTACAACATGTCTAGGAAGTATGGAGACCAATTTACTGGAGTTTTGGAAGAGGAATGTTGTCCCATTCTTCTCTAATGTAGGATTATAGCTGCTCAACAGTCCTGGATTGTCTTTGCTGAATTTCTTGTTTCATAATGCACCACTTGTTTTCCATTGGTGAAAGATCTGAACTGTGTCCGGCCTGTTCAGCACCGGACTCTTCTTCTGTGATGGCATGCTGTTGTAAAGGAGGCAGTATGTGGTTTAGCACTGTCTAGCTGAAATATGCAAGGCCTTCCCTAAAAGAGATGTAGCCGGAATGGGAACAAATGTTGTTCTTAAACCTTGCTCTTTTTATACAGTCAGGTAACTTAGTTGAAAATTGACCATCCAGCTGCTTTTTTATTATGATATAATTACTTTTCCAGCCTTTTGTTAATCCTGTCTCAACTTTCTTGAAATTTGTTGCTGCCATTAATTTATAAATGAGTTAAAAATGTAAAATGTTATACTTCTGATATGCTGTCTTTATTCTATGAATATTTTTAAATTATTGCATTCTTGTTGTCTTTACATTTTACACAGCATGATGACTATGGAATTGGGGGTGTACATCCTTATGTTTTATTCATGAATTTCACATTTCAGTTAACACATACTTGCATTTGTTATGTGCATTTGGTGCATAAATTGCACATATAAAAATATGTGTGAAAAAAACACATTTAGGGCCACATGTATGAACCTGCTTAGCTCTAAAACTCACTTTTTTGCCCATAGGTTACTATGGGCAAAAGAGTGAGTTCTAGATCTAAACAGTTTCATACATGTGACCCTTAAAGTGTCCTATTAGCTTCAATGCAAAACACACCACTGGTGCACTTAGTGTGCTTTTAATGGGGTTTTGCCAAAAAGGCATTTCATGCCTGGCTTGTCCTGCGTCAGCTTTCAGCGTGTTCAAAAGGGGGTGTGTATGATTTGTTTGAAATGCATATCATGGGACCCAGCAGGCTAGACATCACCATGCATTTCCCAAACTCTGCTCACTCTAGTTAAACAAATTTCTGTTTATGTAAAGAGCTGTGAGTAGCTACAAAGTAGCTGGATGGTTAGCACTTTTGCTTTTCAGCATAGTGGATTTTTTTGGGCTCAATGCACATACCTGATTAAGGTTTCTTTTTTCTTTTTATTTATTTGCACTGTTTGATTACTAAAGAATACAGGGGACAGGAGTAGACTGATATCATCTGGGGTTCAACACTCGCTTAAAAGTGAGTGAGTGTCTGTGATTACTGGGCAGGGAAGAGACAGACAGTAGCTGCCTGAGAGGAGGTGATGAGCTCTTATTACTGGTCCTATTCCCCTAGAGACGAGCTGTACCATATGAATCACTAAGGAAGCAACTAAAACAAACATGCTTAAGATTTTTTAATAATGATGAAAGGTGAAAATGTTTATTATTTAATTTGAAAGCTTCCCACATCTGGCTCGGATCTAATTGGATGGAGCTAATCATGTGGTAAAATCCATATGAATAAAGATGTCAAATACACAGCACAAATCTGAGGTTGTCCTTTTGATTTCTGTTGTGTTTTACATGGCTATGTGACTATAACCTAGATGGAAATAGGGAAACTGCTTAACAGTTTTAAAGACGAGGCATCACTAAGCTTTCCTGGATATTTTAGTCTATATAGTATCCAGGATGCCATATCTACCATATACCTGCCAACCGCCTTGGATCCTTAGGAGCGGTCCTAGAATCTAGGGAGTGTCCCAGGGAGGGGAAAGTATGCACATGCCCTGAATCCCTGGGTTTGCGCTGTTGTTTTAGTTGTTTGTGGCTCCTCAGGATGCTCAAATAGTTAAACATGCTTGCAGACTCTCCCAGACTTTTGCCAGGAGACCTGGATGCTCTACATGGTGGTGGTACTATTGTATCAGGCTGCAGTTGTTGACCACATGACCACTTGTACAGTATCCAGCAAGAAAATGGTTAAAATCCGTCGTTCTTTATTTAAATAAAAACATTAAAAGCACCACAGCCACAAAACAAATAACGCCTTCACGTTTCGAACTAAACAGTTCTCAGTCATGACACACAAACATACATCTGCACCTAGTACCCATATTTATAAGTATATACTTATTCAATCATCAATCACAATACTTTAATTAGCTCACCTGTTGAAAAATCAATGGCAGCATATGATAAATAGCACAGGTTCCCTTCCACACGCTGATACAAACATGTAGAGCAGATATATGACGTCAGCTGGTGTCCACTGATGACACACTCCATGCAAAAAACACAGGGGTGTGTTTATGTTGCTAAAATATGCAAGCAACATGTTGCTAAACTATGTAAACAACATGTATCAGTCAAAATGTAAAAAACTGAGACAATGGGTACAAATAAGACTACATAACTGGAAAAAAACATTTGTGTTTAAAAACAAGAAACCACTAGAAATTAAACATAATTTCAATGCGAAAGTTTAACCTCTTTGGCCCTATGGTATTTAGAATAGAAACCCAAAAGGCTTCCTTATCCATAAGAAGTTTCCTATAAGCTCCTCATCTAAAAGTCCGTTTGATGCTATCTATGCTGTATACCCTAAAAAGATGTGTACTTGTATTACATTTCTCGATAAAGTGTTTGGCAGCATTAGATATATTACGTCCTGCAGGGTTGGTGATATTATTTAAATGTTCCAAGGCTCTGACTTTTAGGGTGCATTTACACAGCACAGAGCAAATACCAGTCGGATTATCCAACCGGTATTTGCTCTGTTTTGGGGCCGTTTACACAGCCGCGGGGGACGGCTTTTCTTCGCGGTTTGTGGAGAAAGCTCCGCCTTCTCATTTACAGGTTCATGTTCCACCCGAAAACCGGACGGAAAAATTAACATGTTTAATGTTTTTCGGACCGCCAGCAGTCTAAAAAAACGTCCGGCGGAAAATCCAGCGGATTTTCCATAGAGGTCTGTGATAAAGTTTGACAGCCAGTTTACAGATGGCTTTCAAAACCAAAAACCAGCTGTAAAACTGGCTGAAAAACCTGCTGTGGGGACATGCCTTTAATTTTCTGCTTGTGCATCCTATGTACATGGTGAACAATGAATGACATACATTACAAAGATGCTGTTGCAGTTAATGTATTGTTTTGTTTTAGGAATACCATAATTTCACATAACCGCTTGCCCTTAGACTGGCTACTAGAGTAAGAGGAGAAGGCTTGGAGAAAATTGCCAGAGTAGCAATTGTAAGACTATTAGGCTGCTTTCACATACAAATACACAGCATTTAATGTTGTGTATTTCTGCAAAAAAACACATAAAAAATGCTTTGTGTGAAAGCACCCTTATGAGTAAAGCCTATAAAGACCCCAATTTGAAGCCTCTGTGGTTACATCCTCGCAGGTGCACTACACATCCAGGTGTACTAGGCATATAGCAGGTATATATGGATGTCAGGCCTACTGCTGTGGGACAGCTGGAAGCTGTAGTGCACCGATCAAGGAAAATCAACCGCAGAGACTTCTCAACTTGGGTCTTGCAGGCTTTGTTCACAGCACTAAAACATGATAGCATGTTACACAATACAGGTAGACATTTCTCCAACGGCACAGTTCTCTTCTCATATGATAATTGCTCTCCTGGAAATTCCTTACACTTTAACCCAACAATTTTTCCCTATGGACTCCATCCTCTGGAATACACCTAAACCATAAGGCTGTCAGCTTCACTTGCTTCGCTCTCCTGAATCAAACCAGCAAGGTCTGCATCACACCAAATTCTCTGCACTTCAGTGGCCTCCCTCTCTATGGGCCTTAAAGGGGTTTTATCATTTCATTAAATGGCCTTCAGAATAAGGGGACAGTGAAAACAAGCAACTTTGCAATTAGATGTCATTAGCAAAGCTGTCTTGTATTCACAGTATTCCTTATCTTGTGTTTTTGTTTACACTGATATCCAGTGCTGGTTGGATCCCTCCAGATCCCTCCTTGCATTTCACTAGCTGAGAGCTCATTTACATTCTGTACAGCCCCTTGTCATATGGCTGTGTCTCTCACTCAGAGTAAGGGACCGTCACATTTTCACTTTATTCAGCCAGAAGAAACAGAATTATACACATCAGGAAACAGCACAATTTGTGTCGATCCCTGCTTGACTCAGCGTTAGGGGCCGTAGCATTTTCTCTCTCCACACCCAGCAGAAACAGACTGCAACCGATTCTACAATGAGAAAACATAACAGTTTTGTCCCAGTGCCTAACTCTCCTGCATAGAAGGGAGATCTGTGCCGTTCATAGAGCTGTAACACATTTCCAGCTGTGAGAGTGCTCAGTCTAGATTGAATGCAGCCTGTGGTATGTATACAGCTCTTACAAAATAAGACTGATAGGGAAAGACACAGTGACATGTAGACTCAGAAAGGGGGGGGAGGGGAGAGGGAGTCTCGGGAGCCAGCATGCACAGTGAAGGGGGGGATGATGGCACCCAGCTGGTATGAGAAGACACGCCCCTGCATTTCCCGCGTTGATAAGCTGAGATCAGTATGAATCAGCCAAACTAAGGAAGCGATACATCCCATTTAAGCACAAGCACAGCAATCACACACAATAATTCCTTTCTCTTTTGAAGGTAGTGGTCACGTACAAGGGCAACTTGCTCTCCTTGAACTCCTGGGCCCACTTAAATGGCTCACTGTTCTCCATTTCTCCTTTGTTCTCTTTTCTGAACAGTTCCCTGTTCTGTCCCTCTTCTCCTGCTGTGCTTACTCCTCTCTGTCTTCCTCTTTCTGTCTCTTCTTTCTATTTGAGCCTGCACTTTCTCTCTTCTTCAGGTAGATAAGGACAGCCGGGTATAGGTCCCCAGCCGGCTTTTGGCCAAGTGACCCTTAAAGGGGTTGTCTCGCTACAAAGAATAGCTTTCAAGTTGTAGGGAACACAAAATAAAGACATTTTCCAAAAAATATTGCATTGTTCCTCTGTTTTCCCTAAAGAGATACAAGTGAATTTATTACCTCCATGGCTATTTCAGTTCCCTCAGTAACAGACCTGTAAACAAATCTCCTGGGGCTGTTTGTTCAATGAGATAACAGAGAGTGAGTCATCACACAGGTCAGCAGTGTCAGTCAGTGTCCTGTGCTGCCAACAGTAAAAGCTTGATTTATCTCAAGTAAACAGCCTGTAATTAGGGCTTTTGTTTTGGGAGCAATCACACACAATAAATCCTTTCTCATATGTAGTATGGACACTAACAATGGCAACTTGCTCTCCTTGAACTCTGGCATTAAATGCTCAACTGTTCCCATTCTCCATTTGTTCTCTTTCATGAACAGTTCCTGTTCTGTCCCCTTCCCTGCTGTGCTTACTCCTCCTGCTTCCTCTGATCTTCTTTCATTTGAGCCTGCATTTCTTCTTCTTCAAGTAAAAGGACACCTGTAGGTCCCCAGCCGGCTTTTGGCCAAGTGACCCTTAAATGAAATAACTCTGGTTCTAACACTTACAACAGGTGAACAATTGACTCTCTCCCTAGCACATGGCAGCCCCTCCTTTTTAACTGTGTGCCTGCAGCTCCTCCTTCCTCCTCACAACAACTGGCCTCAGGTTGAGCCATGCTCTCCTATCTTAAACTGCCCCCTGCCCTAAATAAAATGTCACATAACCCTTTTTCCCCTTATATACACACTATACACCATACAAAATGCAATTCACATACATTTGATCATGAAGAACACACCTCTTCATAGGAGGTGGTCCCACACCCTACAACAGCAACCTTACTGGTAGGCCAAGCAATACCAGCACCCACACACATCTGCTATCCTGGTGTACCTGCCTGTTTCATATCTGGTTCCTATAACCCACAATTTATAGCATCACAGGTAAACAGAAAAACTCTGGGTAAGACCAACATGGAAAAGGACAAGGGAATCTTATTTGACAGTAATCTAACGTGTAGCAGCCAGTGTCAGGCAGCAGCTGCCAAGACAAATAAGATCATGGGGTGTATAAAGAGGGACATAGATGCACACGATGAGAACATAATTCACCCATTATACAAATCACTGGTCAGACCACACATGGAATATTGTGTACAGTTTTGGGCACCAGTGCATAAGAAAGATGTAGTAGAGCTTGAACATGTTCAAAGGTGGGCAACGAAAATAATAAAAGGACTGGGTGGACTACAATACCCAAAAAGATTAGCAAAATTATGGTTATTTAGAGAAAAGATGTCTTTAGAGTAACTTAATAAATATGTATAAATATATCAAAAGTTAATACATAGATCTCTCCCATGATTTATTTCTACCCAGAACTGTATCCAGAACAAGTTGGCGTCCTCCAGGGCTAAAAAACATAAAAGAGGATTCTTTAGAATAAGAGCAGTGAGACTATGGAACTCTCAGTCAGAGAAACTTGTCATGGTGAACTCACTAAAAGAGTTTAAAAGGGTTTGGATGTATTTCTAGAGTAGAATAAAATAATTTATGGTGACTACGATTTTGGAGAAGGGTCGTTGATCCAGGTGTTTTTCTCTGATTGCCAAGTCGGAGTCGGGAAGGAATTTTTTCCTTACAATGAGGTCAATTGGCTTCTACCTCATTGAGGTTTTTGTCTTCCTTTGGATTAGCTCTATAAAACAGTAGGCTGAACTGGATGAACATCTGTATTACAAACTATCTTACTATACTACTATATGTTTGTGAGGGCATCTGACCACAGTCCAAGAGGCATAATGCTCGCCCAAAGAAGGTTGTCTACACGTAACCAAATGTCAAGGCAGCATCTTAAAATGCATTACCTTAGTTCCAGGTTACGTATGACTGCCGGTGAGGAAGACTTGCCAACTGTTCTGGGAGTCTGAGGATTCTCTCTTTTCCTGCAGTCTCCTGGATATTCCAGGAGAGTTTATAAGTATGAGCTAACATGGGATACAACTGTGCTACTGTGTCTTTTTATCTAACAGAGTCCACTGCCGTGACCACTTTTGCTAATTAGACTCTAACCGGATGCTGTCGCTGAGAGCTCAACTTGACGAATCTGGCACATAGTAAAAGCACCCTGAATGCATTGGGGCATCTGTGGAACAACCTGGATCATTGTGTTGACTCACACACCCTCCAGCAGCTGTGGGATGCACTGCAGTCAACAAGGCTCCTGATACCTGGGACAACCTACCAGGACCTTATTGAGTCACCCCCAGCTTGTCTAGCTGTTTCTACTTGTACACAGCATTTAATCTTGATATTAGCTGCTGTTCATAATAACGTGACTTGACTGTGTATCGATATGTCAGAAATTTTGATCAATGGGGTTTAGTTCCTGAGACCCCAACCAATTAGTTGTGATTGTTTGTACATGGAAATGCAGTTTACGGACTTCCTATAGACATTCCCAGAGACTTCTTATGAGTCCTTACACTGCTTGTCTAGTGTTTGTGAGGGCATCTTATCACAGTCCAAGAGGCACAATGCTTAGCTGAAAGCTTCTGCTCCTTTGTTTCAGTAATAAGTTGGGAACTCAGGAACTCTGCAATGATTAAAACTTTTGGCATCTCACAATATGTTAGAATTTTTTTTATTAATTGTAGATATCCAGTTTCTGCAAAGAAACTTTAAAGGGGTATTCCCAATATAGCCTTTGTCACCTATTCACAGGATCGTGATAAATATTTAATCGGTGATGGTCCCACTTCTGGGACTCCCACTGATCACTAACATGGGGGCACTGAATCCCCTATTCTTCCTCACTGCAGTCACACAGTGGGAAAAGCTTTGAATGACGTAGCAGATAATGATGTATACTGTATAATCATGTATTCTGCTGCTCCAATCAAAGTCTATGGGACTGATAAAGCTTGCTGAGTACCGTGCTTGGCTACCTTCCTCAGACCTATAGACTTTGTATGGAGCTGTAGTGTACACTCTTGTCTGTTGCTTCATTCAAAAGTTCCCTCACTGTGTGATCGCAAGGAGTTAAAATAGAGGGCTCAAAGGCCCTGTTGTAGTAATGGGACCCCCAGAAATCAGACATTTATCACTTACCCTATGAATACTTGATTAATGCCTATAATGGGAAAATCACTTCAATTTTTATCATATATTTTATATTAACATCTCTACTAGTTTTGGGTCCTTCATTATTTCTCTTTTTTTTCTTAAGCATGAAAGTTTTTTATAGGGGTTTTGCCACAATGTAATTTTGACGTGGGATCCTCCAAAATGGGTATTTAATCATTTTTTCTAAATATATGTGATTACAAAAAGTGAAGCCTCTGAGAGCTACAGCCTTCCTTACAAGCCCTTAGATACTTAAAAGTTTACATTAGACACGACCAGCAGCTGACAGGAGCTGATCTGGCCGCGCTTGCGTTGTCTGCATTTCTTATCTGATGACAGGGAACATGAAGGAGCTGGCTAGGGACTGTGGAGAGAAAGCAGTGAATCAGCCCTATGTCTTTTGTATATAGAATCCACTGGTTGTAATGTAATTATTTCAGTGAACACTGCACACGCTCCCCGCTTCCTGGCTGTGTTCTCAGCCCCCCTCTCTCTCCCCAAAAGGCAGCGTGAGGCAGCATGCTTTGTTTATAGTCTCTTCTGAGCAGGTTAAGAGGTAAGAAAGTCACTTCTTGGCAAAACCCCTTTAAAACCTGTTTGGTCATTACATCACCATTCATTCAATAACAGCAAGCAGAGATTGTGAGAATGGAGGAATGGATACAATAGAAAATGTTTTCACTTTTTATCATACAATAGAGGTGTTATTTCCTGGATCTGGTCTAGCTCTTTAAAACTGAAGCACTTCTATACTATTATGGGGTAAAACTACTGAAGAGAGTGGCTATTCTTTGCAGTGTTAGTATGATACGCATCTTTTTTTTGTGTCCAGCCTTTAAACTGAGGTTTTTCTGCCTTTTTTTTCCCCTGACAAGCCCACAATTTTCAGAAAATAAAGCTCGCATTAATTAAGACAGTGCCAGCTGTAATTTTCTTGGGAAGTAAATTTCTGCACAACTAAAAGGTTACAGAGACCTTTTCACTGTCAAAATTTACTACAGACTGTGAATGTTAATGTTTCTAATGAAGACATGGTCTCTGTCCCTGAACTTAAAACTACCCTGAACGAGGAGGAAGGGAAAAAAAACTCCTTTTGACGAATGTATCAGGATCTAGTGCATTAATATTGGGTTATGGCTGCCATTGCACACTGTAATTATAGTGTTTGGATAGGCTTGTTTTCTAAACATGGCATATTGCTATAAATTGGCTATTTCACATGAAATCAACGTCTTTTTAGGTGCCAGATACTATCTTTCACTTTATTTTTTCCAGTGCAAAAAAAACGACAACCCAATGGCCCTAGTGAAAGGAATTATCTTACTAAGTACAGACTATGTTAATAGTCAAAGCCAATATGTCAGGTAGTTTATGCCCCCCAATCTGAAAGCAGGATGTGATAGAAGTAGAAAAGCTGATATCCATGTATATCCATATATAGATTTATATAATTCGGAGCAGGAGTAAACAGCAAAGAAAATATTGAAATACAGAAATCCTGCTTACCTAAACTGCATACAGTGATCGACAACTTTGCCTACATCAGTGTGTGTAGAGAGCAAACTATCAGTCACTGTGTGTGGGTGGGGTACGCAGTACTTTCACTTTTTAAAGTGTTTTCTCTCTTTTTTCCTCAGTAATCCTGCTTAAAATCACATAAACTTATATATCATAAAGCTCAGCTTCTCTCCCTTTTTTCTTTCCTGCTTAGATAGGTGAGTAGAACCAACCTCACAGGTTCCCATTTAGAAACACATACATTCTAAGGCTATGTTCACATGATGTACTGCGACGCATACAGTACGCGTTGCAGTATATTGTGTCTTTCGGGAGCTCGCGCCGATATGCGCGTACTCCTGTGGAGGCAGGCAGCCCGCTGGCCCCATTGACATTCATTACTTGCGGCGTATATTAGCCGCAAATAATTGACATGTCACTTATCTCCCCGCGCGTACCATACGATCGTATTGTACAAGCAGGGAGAGGAGGCGTAATCCGTAGTTCTTTATGAGAACTATGGAGTACCGTAATTTCGGCGCGCATGTCGCCCGTATTAGAGCGCAAATGCGCAGCGAAATGCGTGCCGAAATTAACCCGTGTGAACTTACCCTTACTGTCCCGTATCCCGCGTGACAATCTCAAATTCCAGAGGCGTTCCCAGGCAGAGATAAGTCCTGGGAATCCAAGGCACATGTCCTAAAACCTCAGGTCCATTCTGTCTCTTTAACTGTGAGTTATACATTTTAGAAGTAGGCCTGGAGTGAGTTTTCTTACTTCTTTAGGGGGGCTTAAATAGGAGAGTCATGATTTGCAATATCCTATTAATCTCAATTTGACAATCTGATAGTAGAAAAGTATGTTGCAAGTCACTGCATGAAAAATTCCTTGATTAAAACAAAATCTTTAATACATTAAAGTATATCATCCCAATATACATGCAAATAACTTTGATAAATCAAAAAAAGATAATAAAAATGCATATTCAGATATAGAGAAAAAATATGGTGGGTCAATGCCCCTACTCACGGTGCAGCTCTTATTTTTCCAGAGGAATATATGAAATGAAAGTTGAGTTCTGATTGATTGCTACTGGCAACAAAGACAATCTTACTTCTAAAAGGTTTTCATACATAAGCTCCCAGATGGCTACCCCGATGTGGTCATGTGTGGTGACAGATGATGCCCAAATGTGCTACTGAAGGGGCAAACAGAAGATACAGTGAGGTCAGAAGCAGAAGCTTGGAGCAGGCAGCAGACAAATGGAGCAACTATAAATAAGTTGAGGTCAAATATTGAGAATATACACAGAAAATCGCAAACTAACGCTGTGAAGCACATCAACAAACTGGAAGGTTGGAAGAGAGTGCCATGTAAGAAGGATCAGGTAACAGGTCATTGGTTTTGGAAAGCCCTTAACCCTTTACTGACACAGGATGTACCCATATATCCCGATTCCGATAAGGTTCTATGTAGCGGAATTGCTAAGAAGGAAGGTGTCAGCTGCTAATTGCAGCTGACACATGTCAGTAACAGCAGGGAACGGAGCTGGCTGTTCAACCCTTTAGACACCAGGCGATTGTGGCGTCTAAATTAATGAGAAACGGTGCCGTGCACAGTCTCTCACTTTGATTGGCATCCGACACAGAAGGCAAAAAGTACTAGAGCCACCATCTTTGAACACCCACGTGCATTAGGGTGTAGTATCATTCAATAAATTGTATCAGATCAACAGGCACATTTAGAGTTTTGTAAAACCATCTTTGCTGAGTTCAAAAATGTCTGTATAGCAAAGAAATCTGCAATGAGCAGAACCCCTCCTTTTTCTGCCCCAAAACATGTAGAAATCATGTTTTTTAAGTAAATGTTTCCTTTTATGTCAAAAGTTCTATATTCAGTAACTGCAAGAAAATAATGATAATATTTGCACTGCCAGACAATATAAAAAGTACAGACACCGGATTTTGTTTCTAGTAACGCAGTAAATGAGAATCTTAGTCTAAAAATGACAGCATAAAGTCTCTTGACTTTATGACAGCTTGACTCTAACCATCCCTAGCATGCATCCCCTAGACTGATTTTGATGCCTCACTCACTGTCCTGACACAGCGTTCGACTCCCTGAGAGTGGCAAGGTATCTGACTGATGAAGGGCTGAGTGACAAGCTGCTGGAGTTCTTCATCTGTGAGGTGCTTTGTGAGAGATGGTTCCAGTGTGCATTCCTCCAGTGATGGCAGGAAGTCTTGCAATGTTTAAGCATTCTCCTTTATGTTTTGGGAGGTCGAAATGCTCTGACTTGCTGTTGAGACCCACCAGCTGCTTGGCGAATGGTCTTTATCATGTTCACTGCTGCCTTCCTATTGACTTCATTGTCATCTTCAAGCATCGACAGAAGAGCATTTTCCTGTTGGGCCCAGTATGTGTTCCGTTGAAATATGGGCCATGTTATATTCCTGCAGCCAATGACAAAAAACTTTGTTGCTAGCAATTAGGAGTCATCTGGCCGTCAACATGGGCCCAGGCTTTTCCTGTAGTAAATTGTCACTGATGCTTCCACTTCTAATACCAGTGTTCATTTTGTACAGGTAGGCTTGGTCATTACTAGGTTCACTGGCGTCAATTTCTGGAAGATCAGCGTCGATAATGAGTCGAAATCCTTCTGCAGAAAGTGGTAATGATGCACAAGTAGCCAATGCATTTACAATTGGTTCTTTCTACAGTGTGGGTCCTTCAGTTGGACCAATGAGTGTTTTGCAGAGATGGCGTAATGGAAACTCATTCAAGTGTAAAGAGCAAATGAACCACAGCAACGGGCAACCAGTATGAATCTCTAACAGATGTATTGCCCCACTACGGTACCCCGTGTTCACAGCTCTGCTGTCAGCTCCAAATGCCGTGATCTTGTCTGTAATACTCCTTTCTTCATGTGCACTGTGAATGCTATCCGCAACAGCAGAACCTGTGCCTCGTTCCAGTGTTAAATGGCACAGCTAGAAAGTTCCGGGTTCACCAATCCTTATGTAGTGTTCTTCAATTTTCTTTACACTATACCACTTGTCTCCCCTTTTCTCTCTCACCAGTGTCATGTCTTTTCGCCCATCAAAAAATATTGCCATGATTTCTTCTTCTTTGTTCATAGGAGTTGCCTTGATAGCCGTTCTTAAATGTTGTCGAGAACAAAAGATCTAGCAAAATATATGCCAGAAGCTACAGTAACCTCTTGACCAACACATACTGCAAAAAATATATAGGAAGAGGAAAAGATTGGTCCTAAAACATAACTTTTAATCGCTCTAATAATTAAAAATACAATACTCGAACACTAATCCTATAATAAGGGAGAACAGACAAAAATTACACTTACCCTGAACAACTGTTATACCCTATCTGAGTATAGGAAAAATACAGGATTATCGCCCCAATAAGGGTGCTCCCATCTACAATATCGCCCTCAAATGTATACCTCTGGTGGAAAGGAAAAACGTAACCGCCTCTAGACCTGAGAGATGTGGGATCGAGGTGTAAAGCGATTCAACATCAATGCTAGCTAACCATGTGTCCGGACCTATAGAGAGTCCCTCTATACGTTTCAGGAGGTCTGGAGTGTCCCTCGTAAATGACGGCAGAGCTTCCACAAAGGGTGCCAGGATCTTATCTACATAGACGCCACAGTTCTGGCTAAGGGAATTTATTCCCGAAACTATTGGGCGACCCGTTAGGGGAGAAACCCCCTTGTGAATTTTGGGAAGAGCATAACATGTAGCTACTCGTGGTGTACAAGGGTAAAGGAAATCAAATTCCTACTGGTCTATGAGTTCCTCATTTTTAGCCTGAGTTAGTAGGATTTTAAGTTCTGATTGGAAATATACTGTAGGGTCTGATGACAAACGTGCATAACAATTTTTATCCGACAAGAGGTTAGTGCACATATCGTGATATTGTTGATGATCCAAAACAACGATATTGCCCCCCTTATCTGATGGTTTAATACATAATGCACGATTTTTAGACAGATTTTGCAATGGCAGATGTTCTGATTTCAGATAGTTTCGCCATTTCGACCCCTGTATATCCGCAAGATCTTTCAGGACCAGACCTAGAAACACATCCACACAGGAAACATCATTGATTGGAGGCATGCTCTTAGTCTGTATTCATGTATAATACTAATCTCTATACATTTATCCATATACATTTATGTACATCTAGGCATTTTATATACTTGTCTTTTTCATGTGTGTAGAAATATACTTCTGCCCTTACTTGGGGTTCATACATATGAAATCCCTGTTCCCTGCCATTAAATGTCGCTTTCTTCTACTCTTTGTACAATAGCATACAGCTATATGCTTCATTACTATATGCCGGCGCTTCTGGAAGCTGGCACCACGATATACCCGAACCGCGCATGCGCCATTACCATAGACGCACCCTGCATTAGTTACCAGCCGGGGACACACTCCATGACGTCACAGAGGCGCCGCTTGTTTCGCGCGCATAAAACTCTGTGTGCTTCGAGTCCTCGGCGTCTCACACACCGACAGCCGATGCTGCGCTGCCTGCACAGGGCGGGAGACGGGCTCCTTTCTCACCATAACTAAGTAAGTCTTAGCATCATGTCCTTTCCTCCTTTTGTGGTGTATAATCTGTAGTATAGTGGAGTAATGGGACTTCTTCTCTTCTCTTGGCAGTTTTGGTGACTTCTGTAATGGAGCAATACCTGCATTTCTTGGTATGTTAAAAAATGTATATTACTGCTAGACGCCTTATATACCACCTAGGGCGTTACAGGTATTGCCTACCATAGCTAATAATACTCCCTGATATTTTTGGATTATTCCTGTTGTATATTCATTTTTTGGTCCATTTAATTCTCCAATGGTCCCCTGAGGAAACCAATTTAATTTTTGATGGATGGTTGAAACAGGTAGGGACAGAACCAATTTTAATTAAGGCTCATAGATGGGATCCGTGTAGACTATCTTTTAGGGTCTCCATTCTTAGGCCGATATTATAGACGGGAGCGCCCTTATCGGGGCGACAATCCTGTATTCTTCCTACAATCAGAAAGGGTATAACAGTTGTTCAGGGTAAGTGTAGAAATTTTCTGTCTGTTCTCCCTTATTATAGGATTAGTGTTCGAGTATTGTATTTTTAATAATTATAGCGATTAAAAGTTATGTTTTAGGACCAATCTTTTCCTGTTCCTCTATATTTTTTGCAGTAAGTGTTGTCGAGCTCTCCATACTTTGTGATGATCGACAATATTGATCTTCCAAGCTACTAATGCCACAGTCCACCAATGTTGCTGTGCTGATGGCTGCAGCTGCCCTATTTGACACGCCATATTGGTCTGCTTCCAAAGCAATGGTTGGTATTGGTACCATATTCCTGTCCTGTTGTTGTAAAGTATCAATCCAGTCATCAACATCATCATCATCATCGTCCTCATCATAAGCAGCATCAGCCTCTTTCACACTGGTATTGCAGGAAACCAACTCTGATTCTGCTTGCAATACTGCAAACACTTCCGAACGTGAAACTATGTCCTTACTTGCCCTCTTCCTTCTGCTTTCTTCATCTTCTCTTTCTTTCATCCAATCTTCCCTTGCTTGTTTTCTTTTCATAATTGCTGTCACCTTTCCATTGATTGTACCAATTTGCATTTTTCGCATAGTTCTCTTGTCCATCAAAAACTGACAATCTCGCTGTGATACTTCCATGTGTGTCACATTTGCATGTCCCAAGGTCCTCACAGTGGCAGGCAGCAATGTCAAACAGTTGATGCAGAATTTCCATGAAATTTACTGTCTTTACAGCCTCCTTGCCTTGCTTTGATGTTTGTGCTGTTTCATCCATTAATCAGAATACTTTGAGCTTGATGTTCTTCAGTGGTTGTGGCGGATAGCACGAGTCCATAGGTCTATCAGTGTCTGAGAAACTTGGGGAACAGTGTCCTTGTTGCTGTCCTTCAGAGACAGAAATAAGGTCCAACTTGCAAACGAGTTGGAAATTCAATTCTGTCCTTTTCTTTAGATTGCTCATTATATTGTTGTATAACTACTTAACAGTTTTACTATTGCTCTGTTCATCCACTATAGGTGTATCTCAATGTCCTATTCAGTTACCGTATATACTCGAGTATAAGCCAACTTTTTCAGCACATTTTTCTTGCTGAGAAAACCCTCCTCAGCTTAGGCAATGCTCACACGGCTTATTGCCGATGTAATTGCGGATTTCGTCCCGCAATTACGCCGGCTGCCGTGCAGCAGGGGCGGGGCGGGGGGCCGGAAGCTCGCCGGCCCCATAGACATTCATTCATTCATTCATGTCACTTTCTCCCCGCCCTGGCGGATTCGCCGAGCGGTGAGAGGAGGCGGAATCCATAGTTCTCGATGAGACCTGTGGATTACCGTAAGGAAAGACGGATTTCAGGCGTACTGCAGCGCCAACACGGCGCGCAGTACTACTGAAATCAGTGCCCAAATAAGCCGTGTGAACGAGCCCTTACACTCGAGTCAGCTGTTGGCGTTCTAGCGCTGCCATGGCCCGGGCGCCAGCAGCGATCTCTTCAGCTGTATGCGCCTCCTCTGGGGCCTCATTTTTAATAGGATATATTTTAGCCACCATTTTAGGTTTGTGGAAACCCTAAGGTGCTAAAACTTAATAAACACCCCAAGGAGTCCAGTCTATTTCCTTCCTGGAGTCATTGGGGCAAGTGCTCATCTGTGTGTGTTTTCCACCCTAACTCCCCCTTTTATCCTTGTTTATTATGGTGTTTGTTTAGGCACAGTTCACACGAAATCCGTCCCGATGTAATTGCGGGACGGATTTCGGCCCGCAATTACGCCGCCTGCCGTGCAGTGGGGGCGGGGCGGGTGGGGGGAGGGCATAGACAGTCATTATTCGCGGCGCGTACACGCCGTAAATAATTGACCTGTCACTTTCTCCCCGCTCGCCGTATTCGCCGAGCGGTGAGAGGTGACGGAATCCATAGTTCTCTATGAGAACTATGGATTACCGTAATGACAGGAACAGATTTCAGCCGTACTGCAGCGCAAATACGACACGCAGTACAGCTGAAATCAGTGCCCAAATCAGCCGAGTGAACAGGATGGTTTTTGTGAAGTAGCGGGTGAGTTTGGATGTCAGTCCAACTGGTGTTGGTTTGCTGGGACGTGTAGTGCACCAGCACAGGAATCAACCACAAAGACTTCTTTAGCTTCAGAGATCTTGCCGACTTTACTCACAGCTTAAAGGGGTTGTCTAACTACAGGCTTTTGCATCCATCTTGTGCTTTTTCACTAGCGTACAGTTTCAAAACCAGGGGTGGTTCTCTCCTCCCAGTAGGTGTGTCTTCCCTCACTGAAGGCTGGTGACATTATCCCACCCCCTCCGTGCTCTCTACTGAGTTATCATCATTATTCTGTGTGAGCAGTGGAAGGGAGAGGATTTCACAGCTCTGCAGACATCCTGCAATGGTCAGTTCTTATGCCTGCAAAGCTGTCACCTCCCTCCATAAGCTTCTTGCAAACAGAACACCTGCATTGGTGTAAGCAGTTATACATATAGCCCACTAATATGACAGAAAGTGATATCTTGTCATTGTGTCTAGCAGAGTGTATTATATGTGTGTTGTATGGGTGGGGGAGTGACTCTAGCATTGCCCATATTCTTCACATCAGAGCCTTCACTGCTCCTGTCCCTGGAGCAGTGCAGAGCAGCTTTTAGTTTTACTTTCAAACAGCTCAGGGGGGAGTAAGTACAGAGAATGCAGTCAGCCAATCACAGCACAGGAGGCATTTCCCACATATAGGGCGTGTCCCATCCAGTGGTTGGACTAAATATTAGGCAACCAATCACAGAAAAGGGGGAGTGACCTGACCCCCAGGCTTCAGATTTAGTTCCAGACACTCACAGATTAGCTAATATGTGCTATACTAAATGATTTAGGTAATACAAACCAAATGCAAAAGTTCTTATTTTTACTGTCCCCAATATTACAGATATGATCTTTGCAGCGATAAACCCCTTCAATACTTATATAACGTTACACTCTGTAACATCTTCACACTGGTACAGTACAGTAAAAGTACATCAACCAACAGATCTCACTATCCCTGTCCTTTACGCTTTAATTCTGGGAGGAATACTCCGTCTCTCAACTCTCACAAAGCGGGTCTCTCTTTTACCCTTGCTTCCATGACACCTTCTCCCTATCTTCACCAGACCCCAATTCACCTTCTGTGCTTCCTCTCTCTCTTTGCCTTTCCTCGCTCTCTTCCTCCTCTTTCTCTGTACTGTTTCTAGGCCCAATGTAAAGGGCAGCCGGCTTGTGGTCAAGGAATGTCTTCCACTGGAACTAACTGTTATAAACAGAAGAGCTCTTTCTCAGACTCTCCCTGGCAGCACATGCAAACTCCCTTTTAACTCTCTCTGACCTGCAGACCCTCCTCTCACCTCATACCGATTGGCTGCAGGCTAAACCGTGCTTTCTCCCTCTGCCAACTATACAAATATGCTCTATTACTGGTCCCACCCTCTAAATTTGTATCAAGTCAAAGCTGGCGTTTAGGTACAGTTGGGGTAATCGGTGGGATTTCATGCTGCCAGGTAACTGGTTCACAGGTGAACAGTTATCCCCCATTTCCCCTCTTTCTTGATGGAGTGTTCACTCTCAGGTTTATCTGTTACACTAAGAAATTTATGTTTTTAATAAAAGCTATGGCAAACTCATCGACAAAAATTACATAATTGATGTCAGTGCTTTATTTATATCATTGCAAGCATCTTTATTATGATTTTATCCCTCCTCCCCCCGTTTTTGTGGTTTTGGTTCTCTTATCGATTGTTGGGGAGTTAGAGTTTGTAACAGTCAAAACAGTTCTAAACTATTCAGCAAAATATAAAAGACTTTGGATCCTGGCAACTTTTCCTCACTGTTCTCAGGAGAGCTACATTACGTGTAGCCAACAGCCTTGAGTTAGTCTTAATTTATAGTTCAAAACATATTACTCATAGTTACATGGTTTGTAAGGCCGATAAAAGACAGACATCCTTACAGTTCAGCCTATTGTGCTACAGTGTTGATCCAGAGGAAGGCAATAAACCTCCATGAGATAGAAGCCAATTGTCCTCATTTTAGGGAAAAAAATTCCTTCTCAACTCCAGAATCCTAATCACTATAACTTGTTATATTATTCCGCTCTAGAAATGAATCCAGACCCTTTGAACTCTGTTAGTGAATTCACCATGACAACTTCCTCTTGGCACGATTTCCCATCTCACTGCTTTTAAAAGTAAAGAACCCCTTTTCTATGTTTATTTTTTAAACATTTTTCCCCTCTGGGCGAGAGGATCCCCCCTTGTTCTAGATCAGTCCGGGGTTTAAATATATTTGGGAGGATCTCTATTTTACCTCAAATATATTTAATCTTTTAAAGCTCTCGTTTTACCTGTGCACGGGGCCCCCAAAAACTGTACACAATTTTCCATGTGTGGCTAACCATGATTTTATTATGGGAGACTGATTTTCTCATCATGTACATCTATCCCCCTTTTTTACCCCCCAAAATCCTTTTTTCCCTTTGGCAGTTGCTGCGAACTGGCTGCTAAAAATTAATTTTTCTGTCCACCAAAATTTAAGTCCTTCTGCATGTCATTTTTCCCGGGATTTTTTTCATTTTAAAAAGTAATCATGGAATGGTTTTTTCCCTTCCAATGTGCAAATTTTGCTTTTATTGTGTTAAACCTCTTCCCACTTCCTCCCCCGGCCTCCGCTTATCCGACCCTTTTTTACTCATGCGGCTATATTTGTGCAATCTAAGATTGTTTTAACAAGTGGAAAAGATTCAGGGTTTAAGATGTAATGTGTGAGGGATCAGAAACGGTGTAGTTGAATGGAAAAGAAATGGCCTCCAAACAGCCAGTAAGGAGTTTTTTTAGGTCCCTTTCTTAGGATTTTTAAAGCAAAAAAATGTAACTTGAAAACATATATTTTTCCCTTTGTTCCTTTACATGTAATGCTTTTTGGGTTGTTCTCCCTGTCACAGGGTTTGTTAGTTAGACATGTACTTCTCGGTTTATCTAAAGTCTTGTACATATGTGATTGGCAAGGGGTTATGATCTGCCAGCTCTTGGCAGATCTCCTGCAGGCCACGTCATCGCTAATCGTAGGGGCACTCGTTACATTGTCAAGGAAAGGCGTCTGCTTGACTGAAGGATACAGAGTAATCAGGAAAGCTGACAACCACTCTCTCTGCTCACCATTCACACACAGCAGGGATTAGTGCAGAGATGTAGAATATTATGTTAGATGAAAATATTTATATGTCAAAATGGGGTATAAGTTTTGGGATCTATACAAGGAAACAGAAGACAGGCTAAGAGTGGTCAATATGTGACAATGATTAGAGCACAGGCACAGTCTTGTCGGATTTTTGTTGGGAATATGAAGCATAAAACAGAAATTTAAAGATGTTGTTTTTTGGGTGTGATGACATATTTTGAACCTGATGATGTTTCTCTAGGATGAGTTTTTCTAATTAAAAAGATTCTTTCATAGACTTAGGGCCTTATATAACAATAAAATTAATGTTATTGCCAGCTCACCTCTCCTGGGACCACAGAATTGTGTGGAGACACACCCCATCAGTGTGAAGTAGTAGAATCAACAAAAAAACATGGTTCCAGCAAAACTTGGGAGTGGAAATATAATAATAAAACTCCAGATTTATTCAAAGATGCATTAAAAACGTAGAATCATGTTATAATTCGTTAATGTTGACGCGTTTCGAGCATGTGCTCTTAATCATAACAGAGGCAAACTTTTTTGCTGACTTAGGGCTTGTTTGAAAATGTCTAGCAGTAAGACAGTCTTTTTGCCATAGTAAAAAAACAGAGCTCAATTTCATTTCATATATGCTCTGAAAGAAAAAAGAGCTTGATTATTTATGGGGCAAACAAAGCTGTTTATGCTAGACCCTTTTCATCATAGGGTTTAGGGCCCCATGTAAAAAAAATTGTTTGGGCTAAAACTCACTTTTTTCCCATAGTAACCATGGGCAAAAAAAGGAGTTTTTAGACCCAAACAGTTTCTACATTTGGGCCCTTAGTGTTTGTTAATTTTTTTTCCATTTTTTAAACCTGTCTCTTCAGAGCTTTAGAAGTACACAGGCACAATGTTATGACCACTTCTAACTTTCAACGTTGGCAGCGCGTAACTCCTGAAGGAATTTACGTGTCATAAACTGGTTTGATGGGTATATAAGTTGTGCATTAGGCTGTCTCCGCATATATCCTTCATCGCTGTCATGGGTAAAAGAAGCGATGTATTGGAGTTGCAAAAAAATATGTTTTCTTTTTTTTTTTTTAAATGACCATAAGGCAACACTTCAAAAGATGTGGAAGTTTATTGCCCCAACAACAGCAATGTTTCTGCTCTGAACTTGAGAAAGGCTTTGTTCAGAGCCGAAACGTCGCTGTTGTTGGGACAATAAACTTTTACATCTTTTGACGTGCTGCCTTTTGCTCGTTTTTCTAGGATTATTTGATAGACTATGATCCTGGTCTTATTGGCATGCATCATTAAATTTTTCTTATTAACTTGAATGCTGCTGAAAACCTAATTGTCGATTATTGGCTTTCAGACCAAAGGTGGCAGTATTTCTGAAACAGTTCATTTTGTGTACTGTTTGCCGCTGTGGTGAAAGTGTATCGTGAGTGGGCAAATGACACCATTACGATTAAGCATGGAAACTCACAGCCCATGTGTCTTGTGTGGAGGTGAATGCGATTCGAAAGGGGCCAAAGGGGGGGACCCAAAAAGCTATAATGGAGCAGCTCACGCCCCAAATTTTGGGGGGTCTAGATGTGTGCTAAATAACATTTTAGTTTGTATGGGGCTTAAAAGTTAATGGATGGCCTCTGCACTTCTGCTAATGAAGCTGCATCGGCAGAAAATGTCTCAATATTCATGGCAGTATTGGAATTATACCTTAGAAATTGGCATATTAGGCAATAAAAATCAGATAACACACCCTGCAGCCATTGCTGGAAGAACACAAGCTGGTATTGGCAGCCATATGGTTTGCAGAATGTTTTTTTGGCATTCTCTGGGCACACTTATCCATGTGGAGGGCACTTATAACTGATTTGGGTATGAATCCATCCTTGCAGATCACAAACACCCATACATACTGATTGTTTTCCCTGGAGCCAATAGACTCTACAAACAAGACAATGTGACATGTCATATGTGTCACAAGGATCTTCTGGGTCACCACGAGAGATGGAAAAAGCCACGCCAGAGTGCGGAGTCTAAAGAGTCCTTCAGTCTTCAACAGTGCCCGCAGCAAGACAGGTTTGGCTTAGCTGCAAGGGACTCCCAGGCCACTACCCCCTGATGAGACCCCTTGCGATGGTGGTTGGGTGCAATATGGTACAAAAGGAGCGGGCTGATTCGTAGTCGGTATACAGGCAGATAGGTCTGGGCTAGTGGTAGACAAACGTAGTCAAGTTCAAAGCATGGGTCAATAAATAGAAGCGAAACAAACAAGTACAATTGTACACTAGGAAAAGCACACCAATAACTGGCAGGGCACGCAAGGTAAAGTGCGGTAACAAAGGGCAACGACAAATATTTTTTCTGCCAGGATTTCCTGGACCTCGGAGATCTCTACAGCATCTGCTTTGGTAGGAGAAGTCTCTGTTTTTTGCGAGAAGCGGTTGAGGACCAGGGGCTTTTGGAGGGAGACTTTTGACTTTGGCATTCACAGCTGCAACATTGGAGGTGGCAGGCAAGGGAAAGGAGAAGCTACTGCAGAATAAGAATTCAGCCCAAGGAAGTAAATCTGCCCAATTATCTTGATGAGACAAAACGAAATGACGTAGATAATGTCTGAGAATTTGATTCACCCTTTCTACTTGCCCGTTGGTTTGAGGGTGGTAAGCAGAAGAGGAGTCCAACTTGACTTGGAGATGAGAACAGAGGGCATGCCAAAACTTGGCAACAAATTTAACCCCTCGATCAGATACAATTTGGAGAGGAAGTCCATGAAGGCGGAATATGTGTGAAAGTGGCACGAAGTGAGTCTTAGAGAAACGATCAGTGACCACAAAAATGACTGTATGGTTAGAGGAAAGTAGTAAGTCAGTAATAAAGTCCATAGAATATGGGTCCAGGGTAGAGATGGGCAAATTTCTCAAAAATTAGATTCGGTCACTTCGACGAATTTTCCGACAAAATTCGTTTCGTTCCGAATTACTTCGGCACACATCGCGTTAAAAAGCAGCTATTTCCAGGCTGCACAGAGCCTGCAGGGTGCTGTAGAACATTGTGCCATGCTTAAATATGCAGAGGGAGCTTGGTTTGGTCTTCATACAATGTTGTGTTTTAGTATGACACGCAGATGACTGCCGCCGCTCTTAGAATCGCTTCACTATAAAATTCCCTGGGCACTTAAGAGGGCAAAACTGACCAAAAAAACTCAGCGGGGAATGTAGCCTGTAAAGTCATGCCAGCGAAAGCTGGAAAAAAACAAGTGAGAGCTCAGGTGGCAATATTAGTACAGAGTGTGGAGGTGACGGTGGCAGCCACAGCAGATGAGGCAGGCAGTGGCACAATGACATTCTGGAGGTGGCAAAACACGAGGAAGCCACAGAGTGCGCACAATGATGATAGCAGAGGTTTCACGGGCGGCAGCAGTATGGGTCAGGCAGTGGCACAATAGACATTCTGGAGGTGGCAACAAAGGAGAAAGCCACAGAATCGGCACAATCACACAGTGTGGAGGTCACCGACAGCAGCAGATGAGATTAGGCAGTGGCACAATGACATTCTGGAGGTGGCAAACAGTATCTATGGCCACAGGGTGGCACAATGATACAGTGTGGAGGTCACGATAAGCAGCAGCATGAGATCAGGCAGTGGCACAATGACATTCTGGAGCGCGGAAAACAGTATTAGGCCACAGAGTGGCAACAAATGATACAGTGTGGAGGTCCCCACGACAGCAGACAGCATGAGATCAGGCAGTGGGCACAATGACTTCTGGATGCGGGCCAAAACTTATTAGGCCCACAGAGTGGCACAATCACACAGTGTGGAGGATCACGGGGGCAGCAGTATGGAGATCAGGCAGTGGAACAATGACATTCTGGAGGTGGATAAACAGTTATTAGGCCAAAGAGTGGCACAATGTACAGTGTGGAGGTCACCGGACAGAAGCAGCATGAGATTAAGGCAGTGGCAACAAGGAACATTCTGGAGGCGGCAAAACAGTATTAGGCCTACAGAGTGGCACAATCACTCAGTGTGGAGGTCACGCGACAGCAGCAGCATGATGAATCAGGCAGTGGCACAATGAATTTGGACGGTGGCCAAACACAGGAGGAACCACAGAGTGGCACAAAGTCTTGAGAGCGGAGGTCACGGACGGCTGCAGCATGAGGTCAGGGCTGTGGCACAATGACACAGTGTGGAGGACATGGCAGCATCCACAGCGCAGCATGAGGTCTGACAGTGCACAATGTCACAGTGTGGATGTCACGGCCAACAGCAACAGCAGCAGCAGCATGAGGTCATAGAGTGGCACAATGGACAGAGTGTTTGAGGTGGGTGGCAATACAGTCCCATGGTAAAAGATGGTGGTAGGCAAGATGGTGAGAAACTGGCAGCCAGATGTGTGGCATCAGGAGGGTGGCGGCATCAGAATAGTTGGCCCTGAGGCAGGTAGTTTGAACCCAGACTGACGCATAAGGCATTGGTGTGTGGAAATCTGGACGATCCACGCCAGATTCATCTTGACAAAGGTCATCGTTCCACATTTCCATGGACAAGACGGGTTCTCCTTGGGGTAACGATGGCCCCCGCCGCACTGAAAACCGCTCTGATGCCACAACTACTGGCCCGGGCCAGACAGCTTACTCCCGGCAAACTCGGCAAGTTGTGGCCACACATCCAGTTTGGCTGCCCTGTAGTCCAGGGATTTCTAACTGAGGTGGCAGACGTGCTGTCAAGTAGTCCACACACTGTTGTTTACGGGACTGCTCCAGGTACTGCTGCTGCATACTGCTGGCGACTGCCCCTTCTCACTTGGGGGTGAAGCGAACGCCGGCTCATACAGTGACTCCAGACTTAGGTTAATACTGAGGGATGCTGGTACTGCTCTACCCACCACCTTCCCCAGCTGACGCGGCAGTAGTAGGGAGCGCTGAGGAACCCACCCGGTCAGACCTGTCAGAGGAGGGATAGATGCCGCACATAGGCAGCGGCCAACTTGATTCGGAGGAATTTCCCCTATGTTTTGTGTTTGTCCTCCCTCTCAATAGCTGGGAACAAAGGCTTCCATTTTGGACCGGTAGCGAGGGTCCAATAGGTGGAGAGCAGAAGTATACCTCTGCCAGATTGCTGACTATTCGGCTGTCCACTAGCCAGGCAAATAAGCATGTCTGCAGGGCCATCTGCAACAAGGGACTCCGAGGGGATCACCTGCTCCATGTCCACTGTATACTGCCCACGGTGTTGGGGGTCATCTGCCTCGTCTTATCATTCCTTTTTCATCAACCTCCTCCAGCTGCTCCTGCTCCTACTCTATTGTCAGATGGGTTGAAAAATCACTCATTTCACCAGTCAATGCTTCTGCTCAATAGTTCCTCCTCCTCCTCCTCCATTTCAGTCCCACGGACTCATGTGGCACGAGATGTAGTCGCATGTCTCCAAGTCCACCCCTGCCCAGACAGATTTTTCAGCATCTGTTCCAGGACATGAAGCTGTGCGAATGATGTTATTCATCCGTAGCCTGGCGGACTGACAATAACGTTCCTCTCGAATGGCGCTCAACAACGGCAGGTGTCCGCATGAGCTGCCTCTGGCGGACATCAAAGTTACACAGGGGGAGTACTTCTGTCTGCAGGGATCATCAAAAAATCTTTAATGGCCTTTCTCTGTTCATTACAGTCGGTCCAACATGAGCAGGCTGGAAATTCCAGCGGGTGGAAATCGCATATCAGAGTGTGTGGGGGAGGGCAGTTCTGCCGCTGCAAAAAAAAAAAAAAAAAAAAAAAAAAAATAAAAAAAAAAACAAAAAAAAAAAAAAAAAAAACAAAAAAATCTCGAGAGGTGTGGCGTTCCTGGCTTTGTACGAATGGATAAAAGTGCATGCACAGTTTTCCTGGCCATTTTAGAGAGATGTCTGAAGTATCGGTGGAAGACTTCTGGAACCTTTTCACAACCAGATTGAACACATGCGCCATGCAGGGGCATGGACCACCCTCCTCGGTGCAGCGCGGACCACCATGTATTCCTCCCATTGTCCGGCCACCATGGTTCCGATTTGCAGTTGGGCGTGGAGAATGAAACACATCGATTTCTTGCTGCATGACGCGGAGCAGTTCCTCCCCTTGTGTGACTTCGATCGCCGAGGCAAGCCATGGTGTAGAACTGCGTGGACACCTCTGTGCCCTACACATGTGGTATGATGGAGCAGTACCTTGTGGAGGCTGAGATGGTGGTGGTGGTGGAGGGAGGAGGAGGCTGACATTGGCGCAGGATGCAGCAGTTTGACAAAGTGGAGGAGAACGGCGTCTCCGTCCAAGTTGTTGGTGTGCCTGGGATGGGAGCACATTCACCAAGTGGGCAGGAAAGGACATGTACTGGCCCTGACCGTCAGTTACAGCTCCAGACGTCCGCGTGACGTGCACTTGGAACAAACCGTTAAGCTCAAGGACTGAACCCACCTTTCTGTTCTACATATTTATGAAGTGCTGGTACTGCCATTTTAGGAAAAGAATTTACGGCTTGGAACTCGGCTCGGCACAAGCCATTAGTTCTCTGAACGGTGCAGCGTCCACCATTTGGAAAGGGGAGGGACTGCAGATACCAAACAACTTGAGACAGGAGCACGGTCAGCTGCTGCCAATTAGGATGGTTGGACGCATACTGTTGTCATCTTTGCAATCGCCTCGCTGAACGACTGCTGGCGCACATGAGTAGCGAGGGCGGAGCATCTGGTACAGGGAGATGATGTCAAAGAGAAACGCTCCCTTCTGCAGAGGTGGTTGGAGGCTTGACTGGCTGCAATGGACATGCATGCCACTGGGCGCTGCTGATGCTGTTGCTGCGGCGGCAGGATGGACCACCACATCTGAGCCCACGGTTTCTCCAAGGCCTCCGGATGGTGGACGCTGCATGTGTTGACGCAGGGCCGTGGTGCCACATAGCTCCTGCACGCTTCACTTTCTGCCCACAGATTCTACAGTATAACCCCATATTCGCTCCTCGGTGGTCTTAGCAAAGACACTGCCACCACCGACGAGAATCGGATATTACCGCCAACAGCTCCGCACTCTGAGTGACTACTGCCGCCGCTGCCTCGCTGAGCCCCTGTGTGCTACTTCTTGGACTGCCGACAGCGGCGGTTTTTACCCCGTGGCGCTTGGCTCCCAAACTCACCACTGCTGCTATCCTGCTGACTCACGGCCACACGACCCACGTGCTGGCATGCGCTGATGCCTGACCGCAAGCTGGAGCCCTCTTCTCCTGACGATGATGAAGCCCTTGCCTCACCCGGCTCCCTAAGTGCGGTCGGCTACTTCGTCATCTATTTGTGTTTTCATCGTCACTGCTTTCCTCATCACCGGTCTTTGTATGCCGAGGTGACCTCTCACAACATGACCATCCCATTGCCACTCTCACATCTATACCTTTGCCGCCTACTGCAAGAAGGCAGGCGATATTGGCCCCATTTCTTCGCTGCCAAGTAGCTGCTGATCTGCCCTCCTCAAATTGTTCATCCCCGCTATATGTGGCGCTGAGGCCTCAGACCACTAGTAGTTCTCTGGCTGAGGGAAACGGATGGTACAGAGGCGGGCTGGGGAAAGGTGAGGGCCGCTGACCCGCTCCCGGGCCATGCCATTAATGGTTGTGTCTGAGGTTCCCACCGACTCTTTGGCTGGGGTTGTCAGATTTTTTTTTTTTTGTCATCTGGGAGGAAGAGGATGAGCTAGTCAACCAATCAAGAAACCCTTGGGTTGCTGAACAACACACCGGCCGCTAGATGACAGTGGCAGTTGTGGCCTCACCGAGTGACCCCTGCTGGACGTCCCATTGCTGTGCTGCGAAACCTGGGCCTGTCCAGGGAATGTTTTGTGCCACTGCCAATCGATGGTAGGACCCTGAACACACTTGTCTGACATAATGTTTGTTCTAATATGTACAGACACTGTTTTTGTTGATGATATTGTATATGATATACACCCTGTTTTTTTGTCTCCAAATGAACCCAGTAAAAAGCTTGGGTAAACACCTTGGATATAAATTCGAGCTCCACAATATGGCCAGGAAAAGTTATTGTATTGTGTCATTTAAAAACATGTGTGTTTTACTAAAATGTGAAGCACAGAACAGGCTTAATTAAACAATAGGACATGAATTAGGTACAGGAAAAATGTATATATTTTGGCGTTGTAAAAGATGGTTTATTTTTGCCAGCACACAGCAAACAATCGCTTTAATTAAAACCCACTGGCTGTTAAATTGCGACAAAAGAAGTTGAGCCGACACAAACTGTAGCTTTGTAGGTGTTATAATTTGCGTGTTTTCTACGCCTACACAAACAAGAGATACAGTTGTAATTAACCTTGCTTGTGAATTAGCTACAGCGATAAATTTATCATATTTTGGAGTTGAAAAAGACGGTTTATTTTTGTATGCACAACCAGCAAAACAATGCCATTAATTAAACCCCTGGATGTAATATTGCCCAAACGAATTGAGCCGCTTAAACTAGTAGCTTTGTAGATGTTACAATTGCGTGTTTTCTACGCCACTACAACATGTGATACAGTTCGTAATTAACATTTGCTTGTGAATTAGGGCTACAGGAGAAAATTTATATATTTTGGCGTTGAAAAAGTCGGTATTTATTCTTTGTCCAGCTCACCAGCACAAAAACAACGCTTAATTAACCCCTGGATGTAAATTGCGCCAATGAATTGAGCCGCATATACCTAGTAGCTTTGTAGCGTGTTACAATTGCGTGTTTTTTTTCGCCACACAACAAGAGATACAGTGTGTAATTACCTTTGCTTGTGAATTAGGCTACATGAAAATTTTATAATATTTTGGCGTTGAAAAAGACGGTTATTTTTGTAGCACACCCAGCAAAACAACGCTTAATTAACCCTGGATGTAAAATGCGCACAAAGAATTGAGAGCATTAACTAGTATGCTTTGTAGCGTGTTACAATTGCGTGTTTTCTACGCACACAACAGAACAGATTACAGTTGGTAATTAACTTGCTGGTGAATTAGGCTACAGGAAAAATCGTATATATTTTTGGCGTGAAAAAGACGGTTCTATTTTTGTCAGCACACCAGCAAAACAACGCTTAATTAACCACTGGATGTAAAATTGCGCCATAAGAATGAGCCGGCATAAACTAGTAGCTTTGTAGCGGTTTACAATTTCGTGTTTATACGCCACACAACAAGAGATACCAGTTGTAAATTAACCCCTTTGCTTGTGAATTAGGCTACCATGAAAAATTTATTATATTTTGGCGTTGAAAAAGACGGTTTTATTTTCGTCAGCACACCAGCAAAACAACGATTAATTAACCATGGATGGTAAATTGCGCCAAAGAATTGGCCGCACAACTAGTAGCTTTGTAGCGTGTTTTACAATTGCGTGTTTTCTACGCCACACAACAAGAGATACAAGTTGTAATTACCTTTGCTTGTGGAATTAGGCTACAGGAAAAAAATTTATATATTTTGTGCATTGAAAAGACGGATTATTTTTGTCAGCACACCAGCAAAACAACGCTTAATTAACCATGGATTAAATTGTAGCCAAAGGAAATTGAGCCGGCCTAAACTAGTAGCTTTGTAGCGTGTTACAATTGCGTGTTTTCTTACGACACACAAGAGTACAGTTGTAATTAAACCTTTGCTTGTGAATTAGGCTACAGAAAAATTTATTTATTTTGGCGTTGAAAAGATGGTTTATTTTTGTCAACACACCAAGCAAAACAACGCTTAATTAACCCCTGGATCTAAATTGCGCAAAGGAATTGAGCCGCATAAACTGTAGCCTTTGTAGACGTGTTACAATTGCTGTTTTCTAGCCACACTACAAGAGTTATAGCTGTTTTTAACCTTTGCTTGTGAATTAGGCTACATGAAAAATTTATATATTTTGGCGTTGAAAAAGTCGGTTTATTTTTGTCAAGCACCTCCAGCAATACAAACGGCATTAATAAAACCATGGATGTACAATTGCAATAGAATTGAGCAGCCAAAAATGAAGTGGTGTTTTGTATTGTAAAAAACGCTGTTCTTTAAATGAATACAACAGGCGAACTGTATTAGATTCCCACTTGGATATTGAATGTATATGCAGCTGCAGTGGACGCACAATGGATTTCAGATCCAATACCCCAAAAAATTAGAAACTCAGAAATTAAGAGAATCTCAGTCATCTGAGACAAGCTGAGGGACAACCCCACAGAAATCGCTATATAAAAATCAATTCTTCAAGTAAGAGCTATCAGAGACGGCAAGCACCTTCCATGATGAGCACAGTGAGAGTGTGTGAGCTTCCCGGCGTCGCGCCCGGAATTATATAGTGCACAGAGGTGAGTCACAGAGTCCCGCCGGTCTCTGATTGGCTTCACCTCTGCCACATGGTCATGAGGCTATGTCCTTCTTCCTCCACAGAGTGCTTTGCCCCATGTAGCGCAAATGTGTCCGCAGCCATTTATCAATCAAAAGCACAACTTCGTTCACCCGAAGTACCCCACAAGTTCGACTTCGTTCCGAACCGAAGTTTTCCTGAAATTCTAAAACAAATTTCCACTTCGTTAGAATCGATTCGCCAATATCTAGCTCCAGGTTTTTCAAGTATAAGCAAAGGATGAAAGAGTCCAGAGGTTTTTGAGAAGAAGTCTTATTACGGGCACAAGTGGATCAAGCGCGAACAAAGGCTTTGACATCTTGAACAAGATTATGCCATCAATAATGTCACGAGATCAATAATAATGATTTTCGAGTTCCCAGGTGACAGGCTAACTTGGAAGAATGACCCTATTCCAGGAATCTTTTTCTTAACGCCGGGCACACGAAAATCTCCCCTGGAGGAATCTGTTTGAGGTCAATGAGAGCTACAGTAATTAGGCGTTCAGGAGGAACGATGTGTTGAGGCATGTAGTCATGGCCAACAATATCTGAGAAACGAGAGAGGGCATCAGCCTTCAAATTGTCCTCTGCAGGCCTAAAGTGGAGTAGGAAATCAAATCGAGAGAAGAAGAGAGACCATCTAGCTTGCCAGGGGTTTAATTGGAGTGTCCACAAAAATAAATACTAAAACTTAACTTTTATTAATACAAATAATATATAAAACCCTAATGACCTATCAGAAACCTATCACTGTCTAATTATAGATAGGAGGGAGAGATAAACAAACAAAAAATACTCCTACCTATCCAAACAACGGAGTACCTGCCTCAATAAGGGGGACTTCAACCCAGAATCTATCCCTAGTAGGAAAGCCCTATCATATCCCTGGATCCAAAAAATGTAAGATAGGGGTCAAACTAGGGACTAAACAACAAATAGGTCCACCCATATGCTTATATGTGGATCTCAAGATGGTTAATGTAGTTGCCAACCATAACACTGCCATTTAAAATCATTACTGAACTCGGCTAATACATTCAACCTAGATGTTATAGACATGTGACTAAAGACTCCTAGAGAATTGTCTAGAGAATTATGTCTCTTAGCCTAAGATGACAAACAGTGACCACTAGCCCACTAGGAGTATATAAGCAGTAATACATAACCATACCAGTATATGATTTTAAAGATGTAATAGTTAAATTTTCAAGAGAATTATTATGACTTTTAGCCAAGATGACAAATATTAACCACTAGCCCACTAGGAATATATAAGCACTAATAAACAACCATATCAGTATATGATTCTAAAGATATAATAGTTAACCTCGAATATTATATAAATCTCTGGTGGGATTACCTAGATGTATAAAATCCCAATAAAGGCAGAGAGCCTTTTAAACATATATGATGAGGTTTATACTCACCGGGCTTCATTGTGGATATTGGAGAGATATATGTATATTCACATGACCCTGGACAAAGTAAATGGAAGACTGGATGCAGGGTAGTAAAGGAGAGGGGTAGATATTCACAGCATGGCGGGCTACTTCCAGAAGTTGGCGCCACTCTTCTAATGTTCTTTTCTGCAGGGGAAAAGGTTTTTGGGTCTTCTGCATGGGTACAGATCTGGCCCTTACAGATTCGGTGTCTGCCTCTAGGGTGCAATGTTTTTCTGGATTTGGTCGAGCAGGTGATGTGGCAAATATGGCTTTAAATTGGGCAAAGGCTTTTCCGCTTCAGGCAGCCAGAGTTTAGGATTACCATTTTTCTTGATTAGACCCACCATGGGCGCCGCGCGGGGTGAAGAAGTGGGGGATGAATTGGGGGATGAGTTTGCAACCCCAGGAAGCAGTGAATAGCCCAGAGGCCTACAGGTCACGGCCATTGAAGAACAGCAGCCAATTTTGCAGGTTCAATTTTAGACCTTTATCCAAGATGATCTCATTGGAAAAGTCCTGGAAGATGGCTGGAGCATTGCAGAGTCCAAAAGGCATCGCGAGGTACTCGAAGTGCCCATCACAAATGTTGAAGGCGATCTACCTTTAGTTACCTTCATGGATACGAATTAAATTACAGGCTCCTCGCAAGTCGAGTTTGGAGAGGATCCTGGCACCATGTAATCAATCAGAGAGCTCGGAGAACAGGGGTAGTAGATACCAGTTCTTGCCAGTAATCTTGTTTAAACCATGATAATTGATGCAGGGATGAAGAGAACCATCCTTCTTCTCTACGAAGAAAAACCCAGCACCGACTGGAGAGGACGCCTTGCGTATAAATCTTTTTTGCAGATTTTTTTTGCAGATTTTCTTTGACATAGGCTGACATAGTCTGAGTTTCTGGCACAGACAGAGGATGCACTCTACCATGAGGAGGCATTAGGCCAGACAAGAGATCTATCTGACCGTCATATTCCCAATGTGGGAAAAGCGTCTCTGCTAGCTTCTCGCTGAAGACATGCACAGATTCCTGATCCGAGGATGGAAGACGCAGAAAAGTGGAGTCGAGGGAATCAGTGGAGAAGCAGTGCACACCAAGCAAAGTGGTGTGAAACACCAGGGGAAGCAATGATGCCCCCAGCGAGTGACTTTACCCGTTTGCCAGTCAAGTACGAGAGTGTGGCATTGCAAAAAACCAGGG